>JAOBBB020007500.1:0-16171 GCA_025331005.2 Zoanthus gigantus | reverse complement strand
AAGAGTCATTCAATGAAAAATAACGAGTCTGTGGATGAGGTTGGTGTGGTCCTCGGTTCACCAGATGGACGAAGGAGTATATACTGACTATTTGTGCCACTGTTTAGGGTATGGTTTTCATACCATCCAGTCAAGAACAGGGTATTCCTTAAAAAAATTAATTTTTTCAACGTCCAAATCTGGTTTCCAAACTATGAATGCATAATTAGTTTACTAAACAGTATTTTTCAATTGAAGCTTACATGCATTGAAACAAGTTCAGCAAAATATATTGCTAAAGGGGACAAAACCAAGTTTCATTTTCTTCTGGTTAAAAATGGTACAACATTCTAATCAAGAAGCCTATTGTACATAATGTAAGGCCTTACTCTCAAAATTAATGATCGTGAAAAACATTGAAAACAGTTTCTAGAACAAGGAAATTTTATACTCAAAACTAAAACATGGCATAAATAAAAAGTAGAATGGCATAATTCATATTCAGTGAGAAGCTCCAGTAAGAGATCACTGAATTAAGCATTTCTTATTATTCAAAAAGTTTTGCTGTTTTCATAAATAAAATCACAATTTTCAAGGACTCCCAGCCTTGAAATTTTTTTCCAAACTACATGGATTTCCTGATTTATGTAAGGACATAAGGGAGACCAATTACTTGAATTAGAATGTTATGTAAGTGCTCTGGGAAAGGGACAATCAAGCTCCCACCCTTCTCTCCTTTGACAGCATCACATGTATAATCTAAAAAATAAAAGAGGCACTCAAAACACTATAGTGCAACCAAAAACAGCAAAAAATCATTTCCCTCGTTATCAAGCTTACTAGTGTAAAAAGTCAAAAAGTGCAAAAAGCAGTAACAGAGGCATGAGAGAAATTCTGGCTTGAATAGGCCCTTGCAGTTAGGGGTCATATGACTACACCCACCTTAAATTGGATTTCACAAAATGATGTTCAGAAAGAGTACTGTAGGTAAAGTTGTTAGATTGGACTGGTTAGGAAACTTAGCAAATTACAAAGATTACAATGTTCTTTTTTTCATGTTGTGTGCACGGTCACAATCTTTTGTTCTAGGTGTGATGCTTCATCAGTCTATTGGCCGTTAGCTCATTTACATCTCAAAGCCTTTCATTATTTGGTAATAAAAATATAAATTCTACACTGTAAAAAAGAGAGAATACTTACTGTTTCGGACGTTAGTCCTCCGACGAAGGACTAATGTCCGAAACGTCAGTATTCTCTCTTTTTTACTGTGTAGAATTTACATTTTTATTACTAAATTGTTTTTTTAGAAACACTGACGCAGCTCAAACTAGTTTACTGCTAGTTAATTTTCTCTTTTGTTATTTGTACTCAGTCAACATCATATTTGGTGTTAAGAAAGGCAGTAAAATTTTCAAATTTTGGCAACAGCAGGGGTATTGTTTTCCAAAAGGTCAAACACATAACTTGTTGACAAGTTAGTAGAATGGACTGGTTAGGAAACTTGACGACTGTCTTTATTTTGTTTTAATTCCTTTTCCCTATTGAAATATGATGACCTTGCACAAATAACAAAAGGCTTGGATATCTAAATGAGCAAACGGCCACTGACTAATAAAGTATCAAAGCTAGAACAAAAGATCCTAACCCTGACAGTGCACACACCATGAAATAAAAAAATTGTAATAATCTTCTTTGCTAAGTAATCCAGTTTGCTAAGTTTCCTAACAAGTCCACTTTAACAACTTTGCTTGTTGTAATGATAAAAGGAGTGGAGGTATTTTTTTGTATTTTCAATAAGTTCTGAAGTAGGTGGAGGATCCTATTAAAGTTGGCGGCAGAAACACTTCAGGTGTCATAAGGCCCTAGAAGCCCAGAAATGTCATTTCCTACATTCTGGTATCAAATTCAGTACTACATACTGATTAAGTAACAACAGCATTAGTGACAACTGTATTTTAGTATTTAGAATACTGAATCTTGGGAGTTTTTCATTGCATGCAGTACACAGCAATGTAAAGCATTTGCAGATGCATAACTTCAGTCCAGAAAATTAATATTATATCAAAATAAATGGGAAAACAATGCTTACAAATAAAATGGAAGTTTATCTTGCTTTGTTGTTTTCTTACTGTTAGTCTAATTTCTATGGTCACTAGAAAGTAGGCAGCGAAATTCACCGGATGCCGGCTTCTACTGAAACCCCTGTTAAGGGGTACACTTTTATATCTGTTGTTTGCAATTAATCCATCAATCCCTCTCCTCAGAACTATAAATACCAAAAAGTCACTTGTAAGCCTATTGAACAACTAGATTATACCATTAAGCACACAACTCTTTCACTTGCCCTAGACAGGCTCTTTATCATCACAGCAAGATAGCTATGTAACAGAAGCAAGCCCCTTGCCAAGCTTAGTGGCCAGTGGGATCAGCAATTATCTACACCTTTTGCAGTATTAAGTGGATATGATATTCCCTTCAACAGGACACTAATAAACTGCAATTTAGCTCCCAGCAGAACCTGTTACCTATTTCACCTACATCCTAAGAATGGAAAGCTTTGTTGGTGGAAAAGGTCACACAAATGTTCAAATCTTGTTTGAGACCGAGGAAAACACTGACGACTCATAGAGCAACTTTCAATCAAACCAATTTTGATCGGAGTTTATCCCCGTAAACAGGGATGGCTGGATTTACCCCACTCTAACAGCAATCTCTCCAACACCCTCTCTCCATCTTGCTTGATTCATGGCATCATCCTTCTCCACTTGCATCTTCCATGTCTTCTTTGGCCATACTTTCTTCCTCTTGCCCTTCACTTCAAGCTCCAACGCTTTTCTCGAAACATGCCCATCATCCCTTTTCAACACAAGACCGTACCATATCACTCCATTCGCCTTTGCCATCAGAACCACTACTTGCTTCAATCCCAACATCTCCATTAGGTCCTCTGCCCTCTTTTTCTCCACCCGTTTTGCACCACACATTGCTCTTACCCTTGCCCTCTTGGTTAAATTCAAAATCGCCATTTTATTTTCCCTCCACCATGTCTCACTTCTATATAACATTGCCCATCTTACACAACTTCGATAAACCATTCCTTTTTATCAAACACTTATCTTATATGCAAATAGTCTTTAACTCCCACTAAAGGGGAAATTAAACTAATGCAGGTTTGCTACAACACCAAAACAATTGGTTGTCATTTTAGCAATCTAATAACTTACAAAGCTGAATTAACTGTAAGAGACCATATGAATGGGTACAATATAATAAGACCAAACCGACAAAATAATAATTCCTGGACTAAAATCCCAGTTAAGCTTTTGCCAGTTTGCAACATTACTAGAAACAATTGGTACTCATTTCAGCAAAGTTTTAACTTAGCTAAAAACGTTGAGTAAACGGGGGTTGAAAGAGACCATATGAACAAGTGAAAATGGGAACAAGGAAACCTAATTGACAAGGTGACAACCAATAGAGAGCCAGCAATCAACTTTGAATTTGATAGCATGAAGTGGATGAAAGTATTTGATCAACTCTCCAAGCACAAAATAATTGTAGTGTAAAACTCACATAACTGGCTTCTGATAAAAACTTAAATTCTCAAAGTAGATTTAATTATTAACACTACAAAACCTTAGGGAATTTAAAGTCTGGTATGAAGTGACACTGAAATTGCCTTTGCACTTGTTTCTTTATATCATTACAGTTTAGCTCTTGGCAATTAAACTGAAAGTCATTCAACCATTTGTATCTCAACTGAACTACAATTTCAACTGGGTCTTTTAAGGTGGGGCAAACAAAACTAGTTTAAGCAACTGTACCAACCACCCTACAGGGGACAAAATAAATGGTTTCAAATTTACGAAAAAGAAAGTTTGTTTTAAATTTCAATGATAAAGCTGGGAATAGTCAAGCTTTTACAGTAAGGGCAAAACATTCTCAGGAATGGGAGATCGAGCTCATTAATTGGGTTATGAAACAGACTGTATGACACTATCACTTAAATGCCAAGGCATATGTGTCAAACATGCACTGATCGATTAACTGCATTGCACAGTCACTCTGAGATAAGTCTCTACTAATATTAGTAATAAAGAGCAATCAGTAAATAAATAACATATAAACAATTAAGCATTATGCGGAGACAAAGAACTCGGAAAATTGATCAATTAATGACCTCACTCACCATGTAAGTTGCTGTGGCTCAGTGGTAAAGCATCTGACTAGTGTACTTAAGGTCATAGGTTCGATTCCCATCTGGAGCTCATTTTTTCCCCCAAGTTCTTCGTCTCCGCATCATTGTTTATATATCTTATTTATTTACTGATTGCTATTTATTACTAATATTAGTAGAGACTTATTTCAGAGTGACTGCATCATTGATGCAGTTAATTGATCAGTGCATGTTTGATACATATGCCTTGGCATTTAAGTGATTGTGTGATACAGTCTGTGTGTCATAACCCAATTAATGACCTTACTCGCCATGAGTTCCCGTGGCTCAGTGGTAGAACATCCGACTAGTGAATGGGAGATGGGGCTTAAAATAGTAGATTTTTCACTATTAACCACTAACCAAGGTAAAATGTCCTGCAAAAAAATAAGTAAATAGAGTCAGAACCAGAAAATATTTACACCTATGATAAATCTAAAAAGAAATTCTGAAAAAGATTATTACTAAGCAAATTAAACTAGTTATAAATCTCCTGCCAATTCTGCTTTACTTTTTAAAAATGATTATATTTCTTGCTTATACCTACAGTACCATTAACAGTTATAATTATTATATACAAAATATTAGATTGGTTGACACTCGATTTTTTTTAGTTCAGTTAGTATACATTAATTATACAGTAACTGCTGGATTACAGGGGTTTCATTAAGGCTTGAAGCAAAAGGGCATTTGAATTTGGCACCTGGGCAAAGTTTGTGCAAAACCTTAAAAATATTAGAAATTTTTATAAAATAATTTGGATAGTACGTGCATTTTGATTGGTCAACAAGTGTGCTTTCATAGTGCTATGAAACACGAAAATGGCGTGAGCAATGTGGTTTGACTATCTCAGAGTTGTTAGAATTTACAGTATGTCCTTCGTAAACTGTCTTTCTCTTTGTAAACAATGAAAACAATAATTTTATAAAAGAAATAAAACATGTTTTCTGTGCCTCCATAGCCTGTTGAAAACCTCGGCAACGTTTGTGAGAATTATCGAGCAGGTGAAAAACCTCGACTGCATTTCGGGTTTTCACTGATCTGCTCTCAAATTCTCCCAAACATTCGCCTTGGTTTTCACCGGGCTATGAAGGCATGGAAAACATGTTTTATTTCTTAAATAGTTGCAGAGATGGTAAAAGTAGCCCCTCAATTCCCCCCAGTGCCCGGCCCTTAATGAAACCCCCAGGATTAATTAAATTAACCTCGACTATCTATTTACCAAAATTCTATCAATTTCTCTTGAACTTCACAAGTTCTTCTTAATGATCCATAGTAGTCAACAAATTTATGCCAAGTTGGTGGCAAAATTCGCCGGCTGCCATCTTACATTGAAAACCTAGGTTAATAATTGACCTAGAAAACAGAGTACTTAAAAACTACTCTCCAGGCATCAGATTCACCTGATGTGCTCAATGGGAAGGAATATTAAGTTTTCCATCTTCCAATACTTAACAATACATAGAGGAGGAAGCCTAAATGTTCCCTTCTCATTTTAGTTGTTGAAAAACTATTTTACAACATATTTTTATTATGGGAACATAAAACTCATACCTCCTTGTACCAGGTTAGTGATACACACTTAATAAATATTGTTTGTATAATAAGGGATGAAATCTCAAAATTATCCAAAAAAATATGTTACCATTTTTGGTCATTTCTTCAAGTACAAAAAAGGTAACAAGTTTTTAAAGGTATAGGTTGGTTTTATTGTTTTTTTTAAGTTTAAATAGCATTAATACTCTTGCTGGCTGTACTTACACTAGGAATTTAGTGTTTTTTTACACAACCTAAACACAAACTACAGAAAACTAAAAAATATAACTATCACCATCTTTATCTAAGAGACTAACACTATTACCTTGAAATTTGTCTTTACGTTTAAATAATTTCGATAAAGTAATTACTGCC
The DNA here is from genome assembly GCA_025331005.2 of Zoanthus gigantus. Taxonomy (NCBI): domain Eukaryota; kingdom Metazoa; phylum Cnidaria; class Anthozoa; order Zoantharia; family Zoanthidae; genus Zoanthus; species Zoanthus gigantus. Next base: position 10,065 of record JAOBBB020007500.1, on the reverse strand, counting down.
TCCAAAGTCAGAGTACTAGGGAGCAAAAGACAAAAATCACTAAATCCTAAAAACAAACAGTTTCATAGTAATACTCAAGATGTAAATAAAACAAAATAGATTCTGTACAAACTAAGAAAATAATCTCAATATAGTATTTCAATTACTGTATTCAACACAGCATACTTTCCATTTTTTAAGTTTGGAAAAACTTGACATTAAAATATTTTTTGGAGTTTTTTTTTCACATCATCATCATCATATTCGGTTTAACGTCCGTTTTACATGCTGGCATGCATTGGACGGTAAGATTCACACATAATATTTATTAGATGTGGCTTTTATACTGTATACAGTAATTCTGGTACTAGTTGGGATTATTCTTGTTGTCAGGTAAAACATATCCAAGGATTTCATCAACACTTCCAAGTATTACATCTGCATCCCTCTCCAAGCCACGCCGAGATCCTGCACCACTGAGAACTCCGATTGTCATACCTAGTCCAGCTGACCGCCCCATACCAGTATCTGCAATGGTATCACCAATGACAGCTGTTTGGTTTGGTGGCACATTTAAGACATTGCAGATGTGAAGTGCATTATCGGGAGCTGGCTTGGGAGTAGAATTATGATCATCACCACAGACAACTTTGTCAACCATATTAGTGATACCTAATCGGCCTAATGCTGACATGGTGCCACTTCGTGAATCGGCCGTGCATACTGCAGTCTTGATTCCTCTTGACTTGAGAGTTTGAAAGATTTTGGGTAGATTTCCCAGTGGTTCTAACATATCAGTGTGGCCAGTATCAAAATCTTGACAGCAAGTATCAACCAGGTCATGGGCTTCGTCTTCATCAATGCCAGCTTCAACAAGGACCTCCTTGAACTTGTCTGTAATTTCTGCTATGGTGGCATGTGCAAGAAGCCCATCATCCTGATACTCTTTGTTGGTACGGCAATAACCTACAGCTCTGTAAAGTTTGTCTGCCAGTTTAAGACCTGTCTGTTCTTCTAGCTCAACAACATATCTCTCCATCCACTTCAGCCATACAGAGTTAACATCAATCAATGTGCCATCTTTGTCGAATATGATCAGAGAAAGGGGAAGGGTGGGACTGGCACCAGAGCTACATCCATCTCCAGACAGAGTGGAGTACGCCGCAGCAGACCCATACACTCTACGATGAAAATGGTTTGCTTTTGCCCAAGATGCATTGCCTGCAGATAGACGACTGTTAGAAGAAAGGCACAATGCCCCAGGGAAGGACCCACCCAAAGAAAGGATTTGAAAAAATAAAATTTATAAACTGGTTTCACTAAACAGTTGAAAACAAACCAGCCTAACGATTTGGTGTGATTGGTGAAATGTCAGTTATTATTTTGAACTCTTGAGTTACCTTACACAATACAGTTCACCCGGGTATTTATTGATTGTAAGCAAAAAGTAGCCATAAACACCAACAAATCTTTGTTTTGACAAAACAGTAACAAATGAGCAAACAGGCCTAACCTGGTTGACTTCAGCAACATTAGTGTGTAAGGTATCCTGGGTTCATCTATCTGGGGTTCCTATGCACCTAGAATCTTAGTAACCCCCTAGAAACTTGCACTTATGGGGTATTCTACTAATAAAGACCCACAAAATAGACAACCTGAGCCTTGGGACTTGTATCAATGTACGTAATTCAAATCCAGATTTTTTGATAATACTTAGCCTCAAGCACATGATAAAAAAATTTACAAGCATGTACATTTTTATACCATGCTCAAATTAAAAAAAAAATCAGTTTTATGCCAGTATTCTGCACAAAACTAGAACCACTGGCAAATCAAATTGGTATACTTCATTTCTAATTTATCTTCATGAAAGATTTTTGCACCTGGACCATTGAGGTTGGACTGTATTATAAGAGACCTTTAGATCTGATTACGAGTCAATCCCATGCATGCTTTTTCCAGCAAACTCATCATCATTATCATCATCGTTTAAGACTTCACACAATTTACAGTTCCCTAGTTTCCCACTCCTGGGGTTTTCTATCCTCAGCTAACTCACTGCTGAGAATTTGTCAAAATGACTTTTGCTAGAAATCTAGTCTTCTTAACAGAAAGTTTCTTTGAATAAGCCTGCACATGCTTGGAACCTTGTACTCATACTCATATCTATAAAGTCTCCAATATAAGTTGACTCTACCTCTAAAAACGGGTGTTTGTGACCCTCGAGAACTTGTCAATCTTTCAGACCTCACACTCTGCAACTGTAGATCCCCACTTGCCCCAAAAGAATTGCCGATACTCCTGAAGGCATTAAGTATCAGAAAACAATGTTCAGGAGAAGGTGCTTCTCAAAGGCAAAGACATCCAACAACTAATACACACTCAATTTCAAGGCAGTATAGACTGTGAAACTAAAATAGAAATTTAACAAATGTATCCATTTATAAAGAAAATGATACTTGAGTAGATAAATTATATAAAATGAAGTCAATAAGTGAATAACTTTTTATAACTGAATAAACTTAAACTCACTAAGCAATATTTGAGTTTTAGGTGTCTTGCTAGTTCTGAGAATTTTAAAGTGTCTTAGTGTTCTTTGATGTGGGACTGTAAATTGCATGAATTTTTGCATACACTGTACATATTCATTGTTACATGCACAGATGTCTTTTTGAACAACTTAGGCAGGGTGCTGGTTTCAATTTTTTAACTTGAGGAGACGGCATATTTTTTTTACAATAAATTTAAGGAAAGATTGAAGTGTTTTTATGAGCTTATCACTTCGGATTTCACTGGTTTTGCATGAGGGTAAACAGATGTTAAGAAGGACAAAATAGCATAAAAGTTTTTAATAAGTGCATATATGGCTAATGCTAAAATCTTTTAGTATCCATTTCAACAGCACTCCTTTTTTCTTGGCAATTTTTTGGGCTCCTAAAAAATTTGTTTTTGGGCCCACCAGCCTACCACTCGATAGTCTTTATCTCATTCACTTATTCAATGTCACAAACATTACTTCTCAACAAAATTGAGGTCTTAATGTGCCAATGAAACAACATTTTTTTGCATGCATTTCTATAGCTCAGAACGTTTTTATTTGGAAATCACAAATGGCATTTCATGAAATGTTCAGTAAATCAGTTCTTTTGCTGCCAAAAATGTTCAAAAAGCCCAAAATTTATTCTCTGGAGCCTGGTGCGTGTTTGGCCTTATGACGTAGTCAGTCGTTCCACAGCTTGTGTCATGTTTTTTTTTTTATTTTTATTTTATTTTTTATTTTATTTTTTTTTTGCTTGTGTCATGTTACTTGAGTGCAAAAGATAATTCGCAGAATCTCTGAAGAATTGCGTATTTGTTTCAAATTGCAGAATTTTGTCTTGGGCAAGCCTTCTACTACAACAAGTACTTGTGTAAAACTTACTCAGATTCGAAATTTCCCAATTAGAAATGGGATATTTTCAAATTTAATGGAAGAAAATGTCCTACACATCGTAAAAACTTTGTTTGATTGTGCTTGTTCTTCTGTCTGTCAACAATCTTTCAACAGCATTCAATTATGAGTGAGCGGTAGATTATTGTGTTTTAGTAACTTTGTCAACACCTTCTTTCATTTAATGACTATCAGCTTAAAAAACAATTTTTTTCTTGTTCTATTCTCGGTGGTTTTTCGTCTGATTAGTATCGGGTATTACAATTTAAGACACTTTAAAATGCATGAATCAAAGAGTGTGTGTCAATTATGGTTCAGATTATCTTTCTCCAAATAAAAAGTGTATCTAATACAGTATGTGTATTTTAAAATGTGTCACCTTGAATGTTTTATTACCAAAGGTTGTGTGAAAATGTTTTGAGACAACATATTTATAGAATTGTCTTAAGTCAGCGATCATCTGCAATTCTCTGTGAGCTGCAAACGATAAACAAAGTAAACCTACTAGTAGCTAACTTGTGGCACTATGGCCACATTGATTCAAGTACAGTATATTTGTGGGAAAACTTGATCAAACAATAATTAAACATTTTATAAACCAGCAATAAGTTTTCTTAACGGCCATGACAGCATGTCTCAGCAAGAACCACCGACTACGTCATTTCCTATGTAAATTGACCTTTTGGTCGCACACAAAATGGCAACATTTCAACTTGAAAAATGCAAAGTTCAAGGCAAAACAAGGTGTGTATTAAAAATCTCTACTTGCCCAAACTGAATATTTGGGATCAAAAGGATATAAAGAATGATATCAAACAATTTCATTTTTTCATATCATAGGCACTTTAACCAATGAAATTCAACCACAGAAATATCTTCGTCTTACCCATTAGCTGAAGAGGACACCAACACAGGTTCTCGTTGAGGGGTGCAACCAAATCTGTTGTTGTGGTCCCATACAAACACAGCCTGCAATACTAGACAAAATTGCTGACATTAGAATATTTTTTGTGTGACAAACTTTAATGATTAGGAATATGATCCTATTTTATAAAAAGAAACACAATCCTAACATTGTAATTTCACTTGAATTTTTTTTATATACAGTGTATATAAGGCCAAGGTTTTCAACAGGCTATGGAGGCACTGACTACATGTTTTATTTCTTTTATAAAATTATTTTCAGTGTTAACAAAGAGAAAGCAAAGTACGGTAAATTCTTACAACTCAGAGATAGTAAACCATAATTATTGCTCACGTCATTTTCATACTTCATAGGGCTTTGAAAACACACTTGTAGACCAATCAAAACGCACGTACTATCCAAATTATTTTATAAAAGGAAATGGGATAATTTCTCTATCGGCTCATACTTATCTTTGCATGCAGTTTCGTATAGAAGTTAGGGTCTGGGTTAAGGGTTAGTTCGCATGATTAAACGATGGTATGCGCTAATACGGAAATTTTACCAAGGAAATTCTTGACATTTTTTTTTCTTACGGCTATTTTACCCAAAGCATCAAACCATATATTTATTTAACTGGGGAGCGTGACATGACGTTGTTCACCGATTGTCATAACCAAAGTTATTGTGGAGGCGGTTTATGTCTCTCGTCGGCAGCCGGTCGGTTTTAAAGAAATCTCTAGACTCATTTTTTAAAACAAAAAGCTCATCACCAACTGCTGCAAATTAACCCAGGATTTTTTACCTGTAAAACTCTCCTGAATTTTGATTCTTCGTGTAAACTGCTTGCACCGTCTTGCAACAACATCAGAAAGTATTTTCTTTGTAAGGTGGGAAGACATACTATTGACGGCAGGAAAAAAAGAAATAGTTTCAAGAATAATAATTAACATGTACTAAGCAATACCAAAGATGCTATACAGTAATAAATACCATAATGCAGACAACGAAATAATATCAATACAAAAGCCGTGTTTGAAATATACAAATATTGTTTAAGCGGGATTCCTGTGTAACCGAAACTTCGAAATAGAAAAACCACGGAAAACCGTGTTAAGAAGAAACGATCACCAAACTACAAACAAACAAATAATCTTCTTGAAAAGTAATTATTTTAAGCCCATTTCCAAAACGCTTTTTTGTGAAAAACGAAAATAATTAACAAGAAATTCGAGTTATTTGGGCGGCAATAGATTCAATCTACCAGTTGGACTGGTTTTATTTTTAACAACATTCAAATTGGTTCATGCAACACATTGAAACGAAAAAAAATGGCAATGCGAAAGTTCTTACCTTCTTCAGTGTCAAAAGTTCTTCGTCTGAAGACACTGAAAGATTTCCTCGACTTTTCCGTTTTCTAGTTACACTACAACTACATAAAGCTAGGAAAACAACAACTACAACCCCGCCATAACTAAAATGACAGCAAACCCGGTACTTTCAGTATTTATAACGGGTTTGTTACACGTGATGACGTACATTTTTTGAGCAACGCTATTGGTCAAACCAGTAAGGACTTTAACCCGAGCCTCGCTTTCAAGCAACCTACGCGAAAAAATAGATCACAGTCACAGATGAAGAAGTTTTCCTTGAAAATTTGCATGTGTTTTTGAAAATATAGCCCTTGACAATTATCAATGTTTAAAGTTTAATATGGAGCTTTTGAAACTTGAGAATTTCTCTTAATGAAACGAGCAAATAAAGTTGCCCTGCGAAAATTTGTGATGTCTGAATTGAACTGAATTCTGAAACCAGACGGACTTGAAGTTAAGTTATGACTTACGTCACGAGTTATGAATATTAAAACTGACTGAGCCGCTAGCAGAGGTTTTTCATGGCAGAGAAAACTAAGAGAAGAATGACGGAGTTTCTTCCTTTTCTCCTCTTTTACTGCCACACGAGACTTCTGCTTTCAGGGCAATTCAACTGACAGTCTGTCATAATTTTGGGCAAAATGCTCTGTAATATAATTGGAGCCTCGGGCTCGGGGATAAATCATCATAAATAAATTTTGTATCCAACCCTAGCGGCTTACGAAAAATATGAAATTTAACGAAATACAATTAAATTAGACAAAATAAAGCCAAAATATAACTGCATGTCACATGGTTTCAATTCAGAACTAAAAGAACAAATAACTCGGCCATGCACTGCCACTGGATGACGGCCCGCTCTGCTATTGTCTGTTGAAAGCAGTCTTGTTGACTTTTTTAGTTTTTAATTTTAGATTTGCATGTGATTTAAGTTCACTAATATAGAATTTTCAAAAGTTATAAGTTTTGTTTAAGTTTACAATATATGGTGTTAGTTTTATAATTTTATTACCTGGACTTCTTTAATTTTTTTTTATTTTTTTAAAAATGATTTCTTACTCCTTCAAGAAATTATTGACTGACTTTCCCTCAAGCGTCAAATTACTAAAGTTAAGTGAAATGAGACAAGCCATTTTTAAACTGACTACTATCTCGATACAAAACTTGTACAGAACGTTTTACAAAACCAAAAGCCTAAAAAAGACAACCGTTCAGGCACTCTATGTTGACTTATTTCTTTATTTTCTGTGAACTCACCGTCCATCATTAACCGAAATTTACATAAAGATTTAATGGTGTTTTGGATAAATTACTAATTTTTAACAATAGATAGGATTTAGTGATGATAAACGGTGCATTCTGTCCGAAATATCGTTGGATAACAAAATCACTTCTTGTTATTCTTTTTGTGAAGCGACCTGAAATTCCTTAGTTATTGTTCCCATTGCGGAAAGCTTTTCAAGTCTATTTTATTTACCCGAAGCCGTTCACGGTTCGAGATAACTTTAAAGGCGAATGCTGACAAATTAATCACGAAATCAGTCAATTTCTCGACTATCCTTTGTTAATTCAATCGTCACCAACAATGTTTGAAGCATAAATCCGAATTTATCGAGTACAATTTTGAGTCACATGTGCACTCAATTGGAAGATTTCAAAATTTTCATATAGACATGAAACAATGTCTACAGCTGACCGGTGACAGATACTCGAGCGGTTCTGTTTGGTAAATGAACTATTTAATAAGACTTTTAAAGTCTTAAACCTTATTTATAAGCTAAGTACACCGACCGATCATCCACTTTTTATTTAATCGCATATTACAAACTTTTGATACTAACAAATCCAAAATAATGCTTAAGAACATCTAGCATCGGCGTATCTGTCATTTGACTACTTGCCGACACTGTCGGCTTCTCATAAGACTGAGTTGTAAATATGCACACCTCTTTCCCTCCTTCGTACCGCCCCGTGCGTGGAGAGGTAACGTGAGACACGACGCGAACCGGAAAAAAAAAATTTCCTAGTACATTTTTCAACAGGGAAATGACAAGAGAATTAATCATGCATGAAGTAAGTAGAACCTTCCTAATGACACGAAAGTCTAACCATTTTCATATGTTAGAGAAAAAGCAGCACTTTCTCTTCAATTATTTTAAGGCACTGAGTGTTGGCCCATCCCAGGAATCAAACCCGAGCTCCCCGCACCAACAACGTTATCCAGACGGAGGCTTGGGTCTTACAGTCTGGCGCGCCCAACCGTGGCAATCCAGCATAAGTTTCATACAAGTTTTTGACCAGCTTGTTGGATCGCATGATAAAAACTTTTTGATAACATTTGAAGGAGGAGATAGATTTTGTAAATGTTGTTTTTTTAAGGGAAATTTGAGTCTGAGGGAATTTTAGAGAAATTTGAAAATTAATTTTGGAGTTAATATTTGATAGAAAACCGCCAAACCGTCCACTAACCAAAGTTGCACTTTCGCATGGTCTGGAGAGACGGTTTGGCGATTGTCCTCAAAATTCTTCTAACTCAAATACTTCTTTCAGCTCCTTCACTTTCCACCAAAATGTAGGGTACAGAGTGGCCTTAAGTACTCTTTAGTCTTTCTAAATGGGGAGGAAGGGGTTGGAGAGGCTGGAATTGTTGATGGGGGGGAGGGGGAGGTAGTAAAAAATACTCTTGAAAACTAATAAGCAGAGGGGAAGAGACGATTATTTGAGACCCAAAAGTGGAAACCTTGATAAGCATGTAAAAACAATTTGTACGTTAACTTTTTTTTATAATTTTTTGTTATTAAATTCAGAGTACAAGTAAAATATATATTGTTGTCATTGCTGAATATTTACTTCAGTCAGCCAAACCTAAACCCAGGTCCTTAGTGGTTGAAGGTGTGAATGATTACCTTCTTGTTAACCTAAATTCCGTAAATGAGTATACTAGCATCTACTGGGAGACTGGGAGCTAACTTGCGATGGATTAGTGTCTGTTCCAGGGGGAGTCAAAGACTCCCATCCGCGTAACGATTAACACTACAGAACGGGGAAAAGCAATAGCTCCAATGAGCCAATAGATTTCGAAAAGGATTTAGCTTTAGCTAGTTACCAATAGACCTCTAGTAACGAAAAAAACATTTTTTGTTTCAACTGAATGCACTTCGATTGGTAAAACGCGTGGCTTAATCATTTATAAGTTGAAATATCTGATTGCCGTCATAAATAGTGTAAGAAGTTGACGTTTCGAACGTTAGTCCTTCGTTAGAATAAAACGGTTTTTTTTGTGATACTCAAACAATTAGTGCCATGTCTATTTGTACTCGACTTTTTTATTGTTGTGTTAATGATAATCAGTGACGTATAACGGCTCTTAAATTATTTACTCTTGTGTTTCTTCCATGACGTCGCACGACAAACTAATGCAGCCATCACGGGACCAAGGTACAGAATCATACTTTTGTGGTTCGTTTTAGTTCTGTTCAGTATTAGATTGTATTCAGTAGATGTTTGATTGTCTGTCTGTATAAGTTTCTTTTGAAGGGTTTTAAATCAGGTTTTTGCTTCTTTGCAGTTTTGTTTTTTTTTGCATCCCGATTCTTGGCTTAGCACATTGTGTATAGGATGTACATAAGTCTGAATCAGTCAAATGAAAACATAATTTTTCTTCGCTACAACAAGCCTCATTTCTGATATACTTAATTTTGTCAAAATTCCCAAGATTTGCACGGTTTTGACAAGCTACTATTCAAGGTCAGAACATAGCAGTGTGTACCAATTATGAAATTTGGTAAAGAAGACAAAATTGGTGCTTTGCTTTATGTTGATTAAAATTTTTTTGTCTCAGGGTGTTTTTGTCTTGTTGTCGAGGTCAAAGCCCTAAAACAAAGAGCAAAAGAGCGAACAAAAAATAAAAGAAAGATCTTATTTTTGGTCGATATATACGTCAATTGAAAACAAAACGAGTGTCTTTATAATGATATCTTGCAGGTATTTAGAAATACTCGGAAAACACAAAAACCAAAAACTAAACTGGGAAGCAGAAGCTGCCGAGCATTCTTTTAAATACAGGTAAATGTCAGATTGTTTGATATTGAATGATAATGCTGATTATAAGGATGGTGATGATACTGATGATGATGGTGGTACTGATAAAGGTGGTGGTACTGATGATGGTGATGATACTAATGACGATGGTGGTGATACTGATGATGGTGATGATACTGATGATGATGGTGATGATACTGATGATGATGGTGATGATACTGATGATGATACTGATGATGATGGTGGTACTGATAAAGGTGGTGGTACTGATGATGGTGATGATACTAATGACGATGGTGGTGATACTGATGATGGTGATGATACTGATGATGATGGTG
>JAOBBB020007428.1:0-16173 GCA_025331005.2 Zoanthus gigantus | reverse complement strand
GAGGATTTCATCGATATTTTAATTTGTACATCCTTTTTGACCGATCAGTAGGTTTATACTAAAACAATTAGACCTCTTGACCTTATGGACTACGAGTTTGAATAGCCCATTTGGGCTCATGGGCTATTGACTCATAGTCCATTCGTCCTCAAGGTCTAATTGTTAACTGGTTCAGTCACTACTGATTTGTTTACGAGCCAAAGTAGCTAGTGAATATAGAACACTTACTAACCAAAACTGAATTTCTACTAGTTTACGGCTAACTGGCTACTGTTAGTGTCAAGCCCTGCACTACAAATACTTTTTCACCCTTTTTGATATTTACTAGATAAACTATCAGGCCAAACAAAATAATATCTGGTGGTGACCATAATGCCCAATATAGTGGCTTCAAGTTCGTTACTAGTATGTTTGTGCTATCTATACTTGAGTTCATCTCTATAGTCACATCCCACAAGCATTGCGCTTTTACCATTTCTTATGTTCATTTTGGGAACCTGAGCCTGTTTGCTTGCTTTGCCATGCTGATGAGGCCTAAAAAGGCCGAAACAGCTGTCCATGGCTGCTAGCAATCAGGCTCATTATTTTTTATGGTAGTTTAAGGGGTAAAGCCCCCTACCAATGTGACCCTAGTGCCCGTTATTAAATCTAACTGACCCTATTTTTAGGATATGTGACCGAACCACAGATATTATTTTGTTTGGCCTTAAAAGAATTAAAAATACAGAGTACAATATGAGAATAGTATGCAAAAGTTAAAAACATATATTTTAATAATAAAAATGAATCAAATATTGATACATAAACAACACCTTACCAGTCTCATTGTGTCCTCATCTCGTAGTAAATTTACCATTGGTTGTAAGTGTAACTGAAGTTCACCTTAGTAGAGGATTTTAACAAAAAGTTAAAGTTATTAGTTAGTAATAATTAAAAAATATTTTAAATGAATTATTCATAAACAAACAACAAATTGTGTTAGTATTAAATCAAAGTTAGTAGAGTTGACTGGTTAGGAAACTTGATGACTTTCTTTGTCATATGTTTTTGTTCTCCTTTTCCCTATTGAAATATGACATTGGCCGTGCACAAATAACAAAAGGCTTTGAGATGTAAATGAGCAAATTGCCAATGGTCTAACAAGCCATCACATCTAGAACAAAAGATCATAACTGTGACCCTGCACACAACATGAAACAAAGAAGCATTGTAATCTTCTTTGCAGTTCGCCAAGTTTCCTAACCAGTCCACTCTAACAACTTTGATTAAATAAGACATAAGTTATCAACTATTTCTTCATACATGCCAACCCTCCTACAAATTGCGGGAGACTCCAAATACTCAGACTGAAAAATATCTCCTGCATGCAATTTTATTAAATAAGCAAAATCTCCTGGAATTTTAACACTCCCATATGCCAAAACAACACAGTGACGTACTTACCTGATAACACACTAAATATATTGGAAAAACCGGCTAGTTAAAATGTATAATTTTTTTTTTTGGTGTAGTTCAGGTTTAATATGATCTTGAACTGGTTTGATCTTTCTTAAACCAGTACAATTTCTCTTGAACTGGTACAAGTTCTCTTAAACTGGTACAATCTGACATTCTAAAAGGGATTTTATTTTGAGGAGTCATAAATAAAACAGGGGGCTTGGTTTTTTAGGGGGTATTAAAAGAACAGAATATTTTAAATAACGTTCACCTTCTCACTTCTCACTCACCCACCCACCACTATCCCACTCACCCACCCACCACTACTTTCTACTTACCTCTCCTTTTTTTTCTTCTATTTTTTTCTACTACTTTTTTTTCTCCTTTTATTTCTTCTTGTTCTTATCATCCTATACTTAAACACTTTTTTTTCTTTTTTTAAAACATGAAACACACCAAGATTTGAACTACTGACTTTTGGATTTGTTTGGATCTGTAGTCCTACTTCATCTCCACTTGACAACGCAAGCAATGGTTGCTAGCATACCAATTTTTCTAGGTGTCGCTAGTTATTGGTCTGAGACAGATATGAGAAAATTAAACTGGTTTGAAAAAAACAAACTGGTTTGTACCAGTTCAAGACAACTTGTACCGGTGCAAGAAATATTGCACTGGATCAAAATAAATTGAACCAGTTCAAAATCATATTGAACCTGAACTACAATAATTACATATATATTTGATATTCTTTAGTTGGTTTCTAACTGTATATTGTGACTTCAATTAAACTGAGGATGCTGATAAAGTATTTTACACGTTTGATTACAAAAGAAACATGTTTTTTCTTGATTTTGAAATCAGTTGTTTTATTTCCTGGTTCATTTTCCAGCAATCCAGAGTATCTTTTTTGAATTTTGTTTCCCCTACAATAACTGACTCCAGGAGTTTTTAAAATCTCCCTATATTCATTTTATTAATGTTGGCATGTATGTTTCTTTAGAAATTCTCCATATTAAGTAATTTTAGGAGCTCAACTGAATGTGAAAACCTTCATTAGAACAACTAAATGCCAACTAGGGTCACCATGGATTGTGCAATGAAATCAATGCAAAATTAAAATATTTGTCTGATTTTTTTAAAACTGCATTTTTGATAAACTGAAACTTAACTAAAACCAACCTCCATGTTTGCCTATCACAGCTTTTCTTGTAAAATCTCCATCAGGTAACGCAAATGCAGCCCCCTTTGAGGCAAAATATCCTTCAAAGCTGGACCTGCAGAATTGAATGTGTTAATTATTTCATGTCTACAAGCATATGACATGTAAAAAAAGGTTGATAGATTGTTTTTGGTAACTACTGGTAACCCCATTACACACTGCTACCTTACTAATACGGCTAATTTGACTGGAATAACTTAGTTTTAAAGTTTTGCTCAAGGACACAACACTGTGGTTTGATCAACAAAATAATGACACCTATCTACTGAAACAGCAAAACCTTCAATGTCATTAACTTGCTCATTCAAAAAAATATTGAACATCAAAGCAATTGTACTGACAATAATCTCAAAAAAGATGGAAAAAACTAAATAAGTTTCCTGCCCTAAACTCAGTGTCTAATATCAGTATGTTCTAAAATAATGCACCAGTCAATCATCAAAATCCCAACCTATCCCCCCAGGGTCAGGGTGGGGGAAAGTGCCAGGGAATTGATGCTCTACTGAACAAAACTGAAGAGTCTGGTGCAAAAACAACTAAATGACTTTGTATGAAATGCTAAATTCTCCCAAGGGTTATCAAGAGATAATAGGGATAATCTAGGGAGAGTTGAGAACTTGATCAAAACTCACTTATGTCATTTTGTCTAGTGCAAAAACAACATGACTTTGTATGGAATGCTAATTTCTCCCAAAAGTTATGAAGAGATAATAGGGATAATCTAAGGAGAGTTGAGAACTTTATCAAAAGTCACTTACGCTGTTTTTGCACTAGACCCTTCAATTGTTGCCAAAGGAGGGCAAACATTTCAAGTTAAATACTTATCAGAGTCTAACTAGTAGGCAGGTCCTGAAAGATTTGTGATTTCTTGAAATGGTTAAGTTTCTATTTGCTGTGATCAGCATACCTTAGGAGGAAAAACTGATACAATTTGAGGCTTTTTGAAAGAAAATTTGACCCTACAGGATTGGAATTTTGTTCATGTATGATATCACTCTATGTCAAATGCCATACTTGCCCAGGAGGAGAGGGTTGGGTTTTCATTTGACTGAGCATGCATAATTGAGATAAGAAAAAAGAAAACAATATTATCACTAAATTATTAGTGCATAGCTCATAGTGACCTGATAGAATATTGCATTCAGTTTTAAACTCTTAATTCAGGGACAGAGGAAGATAAAAATCCCAGGGGGGACACTTCAAATAGGGTTCACCCTATTATATGAAAATGTCTATCTACAATAATAAATACAGTAGAAAACAACTTAAAAAAATAGTGGGGGGAATGGCTAGTGCCTGCCACCCCTCCCCCCTATCCTCTCACTTTTGCTGCCCCTGTAATTCCTGGAGGCAAAATTGTATATCTCCCTACAGCTGGCACAGATCCAGATTTTTAGGAGATGGGGTTTGACAAAATGGACTGCCCCAGTAGGGGATTCAGGGGCATCCTTCCCCAGAAAATTTTTAAATTTCAAGTCCTCAGAAAAGCAATTTCTGCCATTCTGAGGCAGGCAGCGTGTTTTAAACTGGTTATGAACTTATTATATTTAAGATTGACTGTATTTATTTAGTATTTTTACAAGTTTTTGACGTTAGCTGTTTTGATTTAGGGGGTTCATATGATTCACTGACTTAGCCTTGTTTCCACGTCCTATGTTGACCAATTAGGTTTTGACACCTTGTGACCCTTTGTACAAAGCCTTTTCATATTCTTCGCGATCAACCAAGTGGAGATAGCAGAGGTTTTTTTTTCTGAGCTTTTTTCTCAACTCTTTGCTCTACAATTCTAACAATGCTAATGCTAATGACAAATCAAACTCTCCACGATTTACAATTGAATGAATGCACTTACATAATCCATGATTACTACTAGTACAGGCATTTGAAAATAAATTTTTATATTCATGTCCAGTTTACTTGCTAAAAGCTTCAAAACATATTCTTAGTGAACATCTTGCTAATTTTCTTATTACTTACAATTCACTTCCAATTCGAGCTATATTTACTACTGATGATGGCAAGAGACTTGCCGAAACATGTATAGCATTTAAAGTGTGGCAATTTTTTTAAGATTTATTGTGAGTTAAATAATATCTAGACCCTTTGGAAACATCTTGCTAAGCTAATGAACTTATCAATACAAACAGGAAAATACCCAACCAAACATAAAATTTGTAAAATCTATCCTATTTTTAAATTTGATGATCAAACTGGCCCAAGTAACTATAGGCCAATTTCATTACTGTCAGTCCTAAACAGAAATTTTGAAAAAACTGTTTATAATAGGCTAGTAATTTCATAGAAAAACATCACATTCTCTGTGATATTCAATGTGGTTTTAGGAAAAATCATTCCATGCATCATGCGCTACTAGATATAATTAATGCAATTCAATATAATAAGGAGCATAAACTTTATACATGCACAGTATTTATAGATTTAGCCAAAGCTTTTGATACGGTTGGTCATGTAATACTTCTCAAAAAACTTGATGTTTATGGAATACGAGGTTTTCTGTATGATTTGCTCAAGTCTTATCTGTCTGATAGAACTCAAACTACTTGTATTAACAATATATCAAAAAAGGCAACAATAAGTTATGGGGTCCCTCAGGGCTCTATATTAGGTCCCTTACTATTTCTTTTATACATCAATGACATTTGTATGGCATCTGAAGTCCTTAAATTCCATCTCTTTGCAGATGATACCAATATAATTTACTCAGACAAAAAATCCAAAAAATCTTGAGTTGGTCATGAACAGTGAATTAGCAAAGCTGCAAGAATGGTTCAATACTAATAAACTTACAATTAGTATAGAAAAGTCAAACTTTGTACTTTTTATCCATCTCGTATCAAACAAAAAGTGTAGGTCATCACCAAACTGTCTGATAATAAAACTAGTATGTTTATTTATCTTGAAATGCTAAATACCTTGATGTGCTGCTAGACAACAAACTTTCTTGGAAACTCCACATTGACTATATAAGTAACAAAATCAGTAGAATAATCGGCATTTTAAGGAAACTAAGACACTTGTTGCCAAAAGATATTCTGCTAAAAATGTACAAAACACTTTAGCAACCATTGCTCCTATATGGAATAAATATTTGGGGTCGAGATTAGTAAAAAGGTACAAGATAAACTGTTACTCTTGTAAAAGCGTGCTCTCCGATCCATATTTTTCCTAAATAACAATTATTATTTTATCTTATCACCCGGACCATAAACTGCAACCGCTGCTAAATACTAACATAAGCCAGAGAACAATAACGGGCACTTCTAAAAAAGACCAGCCCTTTTTTCTTTATTTAATAGTTAAATTGACGTTTTCACTCATTTTTTTTACCTTGTCAAAAAAATTTGTAGGCACGGACCAACAGGCCTAATGACTGAAAGCAAATCAAAAAATATTTCGTTTCTTATTATTCTTGTTGATGGGACAAAGTTCTCGCACATAAAAATTGTCTAAAGTCTTACAAAAAAGAGTTTACGATGGATTATATATTATTTTTCCAAACAGACTGTAAGTTTGAAACGGTTAAGCCTGCTTCACACTAGCGACGTAATCGCAAGCGCAAGCGCAAGAAAAAGGAAAATTTTGTTTTTCTTGTGCTTGTCTTGCGCTTGCGACTGCGCTTGTGTCAGAAATCTTCTAGTGTGAAGCGACAAAACGTAAGCGCAATAACCTTGCGCTTGTGCTTACGTCGCTAGTGTGAAGCAGGCTTTAGAATTTTCTAGTAGCACAGTGTTGAGTAATGAGCGCAAATTGAAACCAGCATACATCAACAAGGGTTGGAAACGTTTGCAATAAAATATTATTCTTAGATTGAAAATTGGAAAAAAGTAAATTAAAACTCTTTTGAAAAGTTGAACCGATTTTTAAAACAAAAGAAACAAACGCTGCCATGTTACTCGATAAAGATGACGAACATAGTACATACCCAAAAACATAAAATATTCAAACACTGCACTTGCAAAACCAATTTTTATTCGCAATTTAGAGTTCCAGCATTTAAATGTAATAAAAAATAACAAAAGCCTTTAAAGTTTTATCAATAGGTGTTATTTTAATCGCAAACTTACCAGTGACATAACAAATGTCACAGGTGACGAACGACAGCAGTGTGAGTTTTGCCTTCACTCATAATGTCACAAGGATTAACGTGAACTGAATGCCATCAAAATTGCACGAAAAAAAAAACTGAATAATTACTAATATCCGGAAGCTGGCAATCTTGAGGTAGACAGGTTAACTGTTTCATTAGTCCGTTTATTGCACGTTTCAACCGAACAAAAGTACCGAGGTTTGCAAAACGCTTAAATTGACTGAATGAGAATATTGTCCCTTGTGCAACACCGACACAGGACAAGTTTGCACAAATACATTCCAAAAACGTAAGAAACCTAACTTACGCTCTTGAACGACTAGATGCACTTGTATGGGAAGAATCTTCATTTTCATCTTCTTCTTCTTCGTCTTCCTAAAGAAATGTCAAAGAAATCTCAAACCTAGTCGTTTTCGGCGATCCCACGGAAGTTTGAACGATGGCGAAAATGCAAATACATAAAGTGACATGAAAAAAATATCAAAATCAAAATAAACTTTTACCGATTCTGCATCGATTGAGGCAGTTTCTGAGGAGGGTGACCTCTGCACCGTTAGCAATGACATTTCAGCTGAAAATATACTCCATCATTGTAGAATTCTGTTTTCTACACCCGAAATCTCGTACCGGCTACACATCCTTTGGTAAGTAACAATACTGAGCATGCGTGATGGCCGTGACCGACCTTCTTGTCTATTGTGTTGCGTTTCATGACAAAACAAATACACTTCCTTTCAAAACAAACTTTTATTTTCGAGATATTTTGGAGCGAAATACCCTTCATATTCATATTATATCGAGAAATCAATAACGTATCATTTATTTTCCAGACGAGAACTCCACTACATAAACTACAATTAATTGTTTGCAACTCATCAGGCGAAGCGGAAATAAACGCGAGCTTACTCAGTTACTGCCTAACACCATAAAAGGTAAAATCTGAATTCTGGCCTTTTACGTGGTGAGTTGAAAGAGAAAGAAAACATAGGAACTGGTATATCATTGCTTGTTACGGCACCTTGAACGAGCGAGAAAATTTGAAATGCGAGCTTTTAGTAACAAGAAAAACAGTCCGTATGCATATTCATATTTGGAAATAGAGTAAAATAGTTTTATAATTATCGCTGACGATTTACGACTGAAGTAACTAAACTTTTGTATATTTTTATTTTTGAGTGGAAACAAAACTATAAAAATACGGAGTAAATCAATGATTTCAGAATTGCACATGGTAAAAATTCTAAAAAATTAAAAACTTTCATTTTAAACTTGTACGTCAAAAGTTGCCAAGGTAATATTTAGAAAAAATGGCTAATTTACCGGTTGCCATTTTTGTATATAATCAAAAGCAGCGAAGCCAGAGTGTAGTCTGTAGAAGTAGAAACTAAGGCAATCTCTGACAGAACAGGCTTGTTATAATTCGTTCAATTCAATATATTTAGGATAACAACTTTTTTTCACATAAATATTGTATTCTTCAAAATGTTTGGGACTTAGAACTTGGAACAATAGCAAATATTGGCTACTATGTGTACTATTATTAATGAAACACACCAAAAACAATAAGTGAATAACAATGCCAAAGGCTTCTACTAAAGTCTTCTACTTTCGCGTACACAAACTCGTTTTGAATATGTAACACTCACGAAAGTAAAATTAACGTGAAACATGTCTGAAAGTATGCATATTTGGCCCCTATTTCAAAAATTTCAGTGTGGGAATTCATAGAATAAATTTATGTGAATAAAGAAAAACAGAGTATGTTTACATAGTTAGGGGTCTTGATTTTATCTACTTACTTGAATATGCTGTGCCTGTGGTATGATGTTAGGTTCAATTTCTGTTGAACCATCTCTGCCTCTGGATTAAAATCTCTCGTAAAAATTGCCGGATTTGAGATGATCAGAGGGGAAACGTCGACATACCGAATGAGTCCTGAATATTTTCCCGAAAACCCGCAGCCAGCTAATAACGAAATGATTCTAACACCCACTCGTCGTCAAATGAAGTCTTAAATCGCGGCCAATATCCTTTGTCAGTTCAAGAAGTGTCAAAAAGAAACACTATAATAAAACATGTAAAAACTATTCATATAACTTCGCAAGGAAACGTATAATATTGAAAAACTTGATATTTACTCGGTTATGATAATTTGTATTTTAAACTTTCAACGAAAATTACGGCGGTGTTTTTTAAATTCAAATTTCCGATTGAAACAATTTTCCAGCAATCTTGGACTTTTAAACTGTTAACAATTATAAAAGCCGCTAACCATCAGTGCCTTTTTGGTCCTTTCATTTCCTTCGTTAACACTAGCATCAAAATGCTATGATGCGCAATATCTAATTGATGTCAACGGTTATGCTGCTGCTAAATAAACTAACTTAGAGACTGAGCATTTTTCCAGAATTTGGCATACGGAAATAAAAAAAATCACGACAGCATACAACCCCAAAGACTCAACGCTTGAAACCTTTCTACTGGTCATTTGCTAATTGATGCCGGAGGTGTGCTAATGAACAAACTCGGTTAATTGGCAACAGACCGCCTTGTAAGGTAGTATACATGTTAACCAAGGTTCTTACAAAAAATTAAATGTTGAGAATATATAAACAAGGTTTCCGCTTGTCACAAGATTTGTTGAAGGCCTTATGATTGTCCTCCAAGGTCAATGAAACGTTTTAGCTTTTTTTGTTAAGTGAAAACCCAACATTGTAAGTGAACCGTAAGACATTATAGTAACGTCTATACATTAAAAAGAAGCACTTATTTTAAATGGTTAAATGGCTAACACAATATTAAATACATGAATATCAATCAAGTTGGTAACTGAATCGGTTTTTTACAATTTTTTTTTTTTGCTGAAATGAGAACCAATGCTGTTACATTTTTTCTTTATCTTTAAATACAATAAGATAGTTATTCCCTAATCTATGTATTTCATAAAGTCTCTATTGATTTATTTCATTCGTTAATTTTCGCTTTCTCTGCACTCTGTGAGAGTCTTTCTGTAATATTTATTGTAATACTAAACGGATAGCCAGCCTTTGTGCATTCTATTTATTTCTTTTGATTTCAGTACTTATTTTTATATTCAACTAATATAAGCTCAACTTCTCAGTATATACCATTTTACTCTACACCCGAATATAACTTTTTCTCAGTTTTCTGCTTAGCACGTTTAGATTGTAATTTAACCTTGGCACGCTAAATTCTCTGATTCTTAAAATAATAATGACAAAAATTCTATTGTAACCAACTTGACAGATATAGGTTCAATAATTTATTATTGTTGTTGTTGTTTTTCTTTCTAGCTGTTCAAAAGAGTGAAATTAATTACAATCTAAATGTGAAAATATTTGGTAACCAATATCCTTGAGGCTCAACATCGGTCATAAACTAGTTGTGGTCAAGGAAAAGTGATATATTTTTAAAAACATCCTTACTTGATTCAACCAATGTTAGCAAAATTAATTAAGCATTAAAAAAGCTTACAAACTTTTTTTTTTAATAAGAACCCAGTTTAATTATAAGAATCACAAGGCTCAGATTTCGGAAATTTTAAGAATCTTTTAAGAGTCATACTGAGGCTCGATCATTCGACCACTCTCGTTTCAATACTTCGACAAAATGCGGACTAATTTAAAACTATTATTTAAGAATTAAATACGGCTCAAAATGTGAAAATTTTAAGAATCGCGAGACTAGGGAAAACAAAGTATGATTCTGAAAAACAAAAAGTGTGTATAGTACTTGCAAAGAATCATGTAAACCAATCTTAAAATACAATGAATCTTGGAAGTTTTACGAAGAATATTTATGTAATATACAGGAGGAAGTAAATTTTAAATAAAACTCTCTACACGCGCGCTTGAAGTATTGGTAAATTCGTGTTGTTCGTGAGTAGAATCTTTTTAAAAGTTTAACAAGTGTATTGCTGTTTTAAAAGTCAGTTTGATCAAAAAAAATCTCTGCTACTGAAACAGACACTTCTTGGCCATATTAGACATTCCTTTAACACAGTTTAAACAATTCAGTAGCACAAAATAATTGAATTCCGTCAGTTTAACAGTGCTTTCCGAATATCAAGGAAATGACCAATGCAAATTACCCACCTTGCGGATTACAGTTAGAAAATTTAAGCGCGCGATAAATGATTAACTTCAATATGTACATGCACTTATTAAGAAGAATATAATTCTAGACTAGTTGTACCGGAATATTGAATAGGAACAAGAGGCTAAAGAGAAAATCATAAACGATATCCGGAGGAGATGACGTGGGAAGTCTACGCGACTGACGGAAAAGGAAAAGCTTATTGCAACATCTGAGTGACGAAATAGGTTACATAATTCGCAGCTTAGGACCGGGAACAGAGAGCTTTAAGCATACATACATACATACATACATACATATTTTATTTGTCACAAGGTTAAGGTATGGCAGCTTTCGCTGACGTGGACCTCTTCTACTACAAAGCTATTTAAAAATAAATCAATTATAGTAACTCAATTTAATTAAAATATCCTATATAAATATTTATAAAAATAAAAATCATAATCATTGCACACTCTAAATAATCTCTAGATATAACTTAAAATTAATTTTGTGTAAGATTCAAATCTAAAAGTATATAAAATCTTCTGTTTTCTTATTGCGATTGTTGCAAGTGTCCTTAGCAAATGATATAGATTTAATCAATTTTGAACACTTTTTAAGTATGGATTTAAAAATATTAATGTCTTCAGAATTTTTTTTTCATGGCTTATCTAAATTATTCCAGACAACTGGACCTCTGAAAAATAAAGACTGTCTTCCAAATTCTGGAATTTTTTTTATTCATTTCTATTTTATTACCTCTTCTTTTGGACTCTTTCAAGTTAAACATAAAAGACAGCCTGTGATTTCCCTGAGACTTTATAATATTGAACATTTCAACGGCGATCCTTTTTTATATATAAAACCCAAGTCTTGCCAATTTACTTTTCCTAAAACATGATTATCATTTAAAGAAGGGGGAACTTTATGTATAATTCTAGCAGCTTTTATGTGTAGCAATTCCAGATTTTCAAATAAAGAAGTAGAGCAACTTCCCCAAACTGATATGCAATAAGTTGCATATGGTCAATGATCATCTTATAATAGATACTTTCTAATTTCTGTGGTGGTAAATAGCTTATCCTCGTCTACAAGAACAAGTTTTTTGACAAGTTTACTTATCATTTCTTACTGCTCGTTTAGCAATGTTCAACAAGTTTCCCTGAACAAGAAAAATTGTTGTGTAGATGACGGGCAAATAAGTTTTCCTTGACAATTTTCTATATACTAAATCAATAATCCTTCATATTTTTGCCACATTTTGCCTGCTGTTCGTCTACACGAGCATGCTAGCTAGCTTTTCCTTCACAAGAAAAAATTGTCCACTTTTCTCCATCTACACCAGCAATATTTCCTTGTACAAGAAAACTTCTCAACAACAGTCAAGGAAAATTGCTCTGAGCTGGAGCTTCAGAGAAGAACGAGTCTGTTAATACTATTTACTGGGTGGCCGAAGGCAAACCAGTCTTAAAATCGGGCTGCTTTTTTTAGCCATAAATTATTGAAAAATTGGAATTATATTCTAATAAATTACAAAGACATATGCTCTTTGTATCCAGCACAACAGCAACAAAATTATGAGCTAGAACGCAAGCCGGATACTCGCATCAACAAAGATATGAATGTCTTCTTCGACCTGCTTCAAAAGGACTGTTTGTTTTTCGTTTTATTGTTTGTTATTTTGTTACTTTTATAAAATATGAATGTATGCTAATAACCAGGGGCGGGTTCAGAAATTTTGAAAGGGGAGGGGGTACCTTACAGATAAGCCTTTCGAAGTCGGGGGGGGGGGTCACCATTCAGATTTTGGTGTCTAGTAAAGGGTTATTTTAAAGAATAGATCACGATTTTGCCCAAAAAGGATGAAGGGGGCACACGCCCCCCAGGCCCCTCCCCTAGATCTGCCTCTGAATAACGCTTGAGTTAGTTACGAGTTAATATTGATCGTTTGTTGGGCTGTGATATTAACTTCATAGTTCTTTTAGAAAGAAAAGATTAGTTACCTTAAAAGTCAGAACGTCAGGAAAACGTTGAGTTGTGCTAGATAACATAAAAATAAAGAATCGTTTAAGGACTAAGTTTTGCTACTGTAAAATTTGTTTATTCAATAAATTTGCGAACTTAGAGTGCTTGTTTTTCCCAAATTCGGTTAGATTTTGGTTTGAAGGTAAATATACCGCTTTATTAATTGATAATCAGTTTAATTTTTACTCGCAATTCATCTGCACGTGGCAGGAAGCTAGCCGGCTTGAAAACTGTAGAAAGGCATGAAGTTTGACTCGCATTTAAATGGTCGATAGTTGATAATCAGTATAAACGTAATTTGTACTCAGGGATTCATCTTGTTATCTGTGTCGACCGCAGAGTTGACGAAATTGATTAAGATAAAAACTTGAAACATCACATCGCTTGACTTTCAAAACTAACTTGTTAAGAATTGTTTCAAACAAATTCAAAGGTTGCATGACTTAAAAAACTATTTTAAAACCCCAAGTTATAGAGAAACTAAACACGCAAAAAGCTTTAAATTATCTCAGAAAGATAAAACAAAAGCGTCTATCTGCGCTGATAAATATTATAAATATGGCACTTGCTTTACTTTTATTCAAGAAGAGTTCCACAATTTTGCAAGCTTATAACACCGAATAAAAATAAAATTTGCTAGGTACATTTCGACCCGTGCAGCCAGGAAACTGTAAACACTCCTCTGTTGACCTAAGACGGCAGCAGTGCCGTCTTTGCTAAGTCTTGCACGCTACTTCTAGCAAGGCAAGTAAAAACAAGAGAGGAATTAAAACTAAACTGCGTTTAATTTTAACTTATTTAGTTGCAAAGAAAGGCCCACATGCATGTTAAGGACAAAAGAGACACTAATTGACAGTTTGCAACTTGGTTAATAACTTTTAAAGTAAGAAAGAAATCTAGTGCTCAAGTTGAATGCTCAGAAAAAAAATTCTGAAGCTGAGCCTGAGTCATTGACGGGAGTCCCAACCCGCAACCCTCTGATTACGGGTCAGATGCTCTACCCACTGATGCTCTACCCATTGATGCTCTACCCACTGATGCTCTACCCACTGATGCTCTACCCACTGATGCTCTACCCACTGAGCTACAGAGACTCTATACATACACGTTATGAGAAATCGCGAGTTGAAAGGAGTGACCGAACGAATTATATGTTCAAGCTTAAAATTTTACTTTGCGACACCTTTCTTAAATTTTGGGGCATTGTTCAGCCTCACGCTCTTGTTTTAAAAAGTAACAGCTGAAAAAACTTGATTGAATTAGGAAACCAGCCCGTGATGGTGGGAAAAGTTGCCAGGCATAAAGATGATGTCACAAGAGACAACTTTTTGCGCAAATTGTTTGGCAACACCTTCGTGAGACAAGTTGCAAAGAGTTTTGTTCGACGGAGGAGTACAATTGCAATCATTGCAAGAAGTAGAACTGATTTTACTTTCGCCAGCGATGTCTGTATATAATCAAGTTAACTTCATCCCACAATGATTTTAGTCAAGTCAAGTTCACATACATAGAGACCTTTAGATCCGAGTACAAGATATTAAGGCACACGCGGCTTTTTCCAGCAAACTTGTTGTCGAGAGGACGACTTTTACTTGAAATCTCCTCATTCTCGTACCGAGAGCCCACGCGTTTAGCCTTACGCCGTAGGCCGCGTGGGCTCTGGGTACGAAAATGGAAATCCTTTGGAATAAGTGCGCGCACGCTTGAAATCTTGTACCCGTACTCAGATCTAAAGGTCTTAATGACGGGGGGTCTGACATAGCTTCATATTTTATGCTCAAAAATATGTCAACTTCGGATTTGTCTAACTAAAAAAATCCCTCAATGTTTTTGCAACTGGAAATTTTATCATTCATACCTTCGAGAAAGCTAGAGCATGCCAACTTCAACTCTGGTTAACAAAACTATGTAGAAAATATCTGAAGCCACCTCGCAATACTTCACTAGCAGTATGTTGATAATTGTGTTTTTAATTTTATGAATGTTGATTTGAGCTGATGAAAAATGAGATATCCCCAAAAAATCCCTGTCTTTAATAGACCCAAAAGTTTCACATTTGACCAAAACTGCAAACCCAAAAAATAATATCCTTCGGATGCATCCGGCATTGAAATATGTAAGTGGGGCACCTTCGATTCTAGGCTTGCAACTCGTCTTGCAATGGCGTTGCAAGACAAGTTGCACAAAAACGATACTATTTTTGTATTTAATCTTGGGAGTCAACAAGATATTGTTTATAAGAAAATCTACGGGCTGAGATCAGAAAAAAATGAAGATCATTGTAAGAGCACTGGCGCTGAAATTAGAATAAGAACATTTTATTCAGAGCGATTGAAGACGAATAAAAATACTACAAAGATAATAAATGTGCAAAGCGCCGCATACAGAACTAATGCAGTCAATCTAATCTAAAAATTAAACTTTTTCAGAATTCAAATTCAGTTAAAAAAACATCTTATAAAAAAAGTTTTTTTGTCAATCAACACAAATGTTCACTGCAACCAAATTTTGTGTTTACAATATAATAAAATTTACATTCTACATCATACCATACATCGTGTGCCCAAGTCAGTCACGAGCTGCTATAATGCAGCTGCTATAAATGTGGAAATAGAGTCTACCCTTGGCTTAAAATGCTCAATACTGTTTTAGCACAGCTGAGTATACATAAGTTAGATCTGTCTTACGAGCCCTTAGCTAGGCGCGAAACTCAGAGTACAAATTCGTTTATTCATTCATAAACAGGAGAAATTAAAGATGCTACATTACGTGACGGCATTTAAAAAATATTTCAGATCGTTTGTAAAGTTTTCTTACTTCCTTTCATGATAAGGAGTATTTCTTCAAGACACAGTCTGCATATGCGGAACCCCCCTCAGTGGGATTTTTTTCACCAAGGACCATTTGATCTCAAACGGACGAGTTTCTGTTTTTAACTTCCAAACATGTTTTGGAGGCTCAGTGTCGTTTTGGTATTTTTTGTTGCATAGTGATTTTACGTGGTTTCTCTAAGGTGTCTTAAAAACGGTACTATTTCAATATTTACTATGTTATTATATTTTCTGTGTTTTTTAATATTATATATATATATTATATATATGTATAATATATATAAGTTAAAATATTAATTAATTAAAACGAACGCATCGATATCTATATATATATATATATATATATATTTAGTATATACTACGCGGGAAACTCCTTACATGGCGTAATTTGATTGGTTCGCTATCTCGGGCTAATGGACAATATCCACTCGGGATAATGTTTTTGTCAAAATGGC
>JAOBBB020007363.1:0-16174 GCA_025331005.2 Zoanthus gigantus | reverse complement strand
TGAGATCGACAAATCTCAGCCCACATGCGGACTCGATCCCGGGTCGTAGAGGTGGGAGGCGCGACTGATGACCACTATGCCAACCTGACTCCCTGACTCCGATGTAGGTAAATGAGTACCAGCATTCACAAGGCACTACCCTGCGATGGATACATGTCTTGTCCAGGAGGAGTCAAAGACTCTCATCTGCTTAACGCAACATTAACTGGAAATAAGAACTAGGAACCTAAAAGGGTTTAGCTTTTTACTATTAAAATATACTACCTTAATGTCCCTTTGCTGGACTTTTATAAACTTTCTAATCTTACAACTTCTAATGTAATCATAAAAAAATAGAAAACAAAACTTACTGGGCTGCAACAAGACATTTCTGAGCCACACCAAGTGGTGCGTTAGGAAGGAATTCCTTAACCTCTCTGTAAAAAACACAAGAATCCATGATAAGCTTTGAAAGAATGTAAAGAAGAGTAGCTTGTTACTCTGAAATTACGCTAAAAACATTCAAAAGAGTATGCATAGCAAGCAACAAATTTCAGTTCAACTTTCAATTAAATAAATAAATTTATATTTGATTTTAGTAAGAATATTATTTCCCTTATTTCGAAAGTCACTTGCATATACTAACGCTTGTGTAGTTAGCAGCAGATTGACGGAATATCGGCACAATTGCGTCAAATAATACTCATCCATTTTTCACTTTTCTATTCAGTTTTCTTCAATAACACCTTACACTCGAATTATGTCATTCAGTTTCATTTTGTATTCAGTTCCGTTCCAAACTACCCTACACTGAGGTAAGGCCATCCATATTCATTTTTCTATTTGAGAAAGAAAACTCGAAGAGCATTCTGGGAAGGCACTTGCAGTAAAATGACGTCATCATGCAAATGCCCTATTCTACCAAAAGGTCCAACTGATTTGGGCTACGAAAAAATGTACCTTAAAAGTGCACAGCTTTGAACCGAAGTTCCTCTGTAGGCGAATACTTGTACAACTTGCTTCATTAAAATATAACATTATGTAACGAGTGAACAAAGTGATGAAACTTTGCCGTTAAGCGATAAATGCAGTGTGTGCATACAGTATTAACATCTGAAAATCTTATAAAACATTTCATGCTGTAAACTTCTAATGAAATACGCTTTCCCTATAAAGTTTCAATTGTACATTGAAGGACCGTTAATCTCATACTTTAGAGGCAATCCTCAGCAACTCTTTTTACGGAAATCTCTTTTTAAAACTCAAAACTTTGGATGCTGTACAGTAACACAAAATTGGGGAACATATGGTAACGCGGAGTGTAAAATAAGATTCGCCAATCATTTACCTTGATATTAAATGAAGGTTTGACTGAATCGATTTAACCAAATCTTCGTTTCCAAGTTCTCTGAAGGAACAAAAACAACAATTAAAATCAATGGTGCATTTACAAAGGCCATAAACTAATAAAATTAGATATTTTGATGCTTCAAGTTAAATTGCCCTCTTGATCTTTGGTTTAAAGTGTATATATCAGGCTGGTAAATACCATATTATTTTCTGATCCATGACGTCAAAAGCAGAATTCAGTAGTAAGAGTCCGGTCCTAAAGATAACTTAAAGAGTCGAAAACGCTTGTTTTAACTTTTTTTTAAAAAAAAAAATTAAATTAAACTTTTTTACCATTTTTTATCTTAAGTCCGGTCCTGTTTCTACATATTTGTTCAATTTATGTAGCTCCAACACAGCTCGCTACCATATTTTACAAAAAAATGGAACAGATATATAAAAACAGGGCCAGTCTCTCACTACTAAATTCTGCTTTTGACGTCACGGACCAGAAAATAATATGGTAGTTACCAGTCTCCCATCGCTTGGTCAAGGTGAAACCGGAAACGATTTTTCAAAACTTTAAACGCAAATTATACCATAAAAAAAAAAACCCCGTCAACAACTACATGTCACACACGATAATACTTTTGTTATGGCTCGCTAATTAAATTGACTGTTTGTTGCAAGGAAACAATTACATGTCACACAATAATGTAACGAAATAGTTTGACTCTTTAAGTTTGATGATACATGACAATATATTAATAATGATAAAAAGTTATATAATTGTGTACTTATTAATTTCAAGTAAAACCATGAGTTCAGGTACTTACAAGTCCAAAATATCTTCTAGCGAATGCGTCTTTCTATTAAACTTGTGCTG
The DNA here is from genome assembly GCA_025331005.2 of Zoanthus gigantus. Classification (NCBI taxonomy): domain Eukaryota; kingdom Metazoa; phylum Cnidaria; class Anthozoa; order Zoantharia; family Zoanthidae; genus Zoanthus; species Zoanthus gigantus. Next base: position 13,980 of record JAOBBB020007363.1, on the reverse strand, counting down.
TAACAAGGATTTCAAGGCCAAAGCGGATTTCGGCTCCATAATGTGCGGAGACCATACGGGATCTGACAAAATATTGAAAATAAACCATCCCATTAAAACTACCAAAGCAACGTAAAAAAAAACTACTATGTACTTAAAAATGACAGACACTAAATTAACTAAAATTCGTGCATAATGAAATTATATGAGCGTTAATTTCCGAGTGCGTTAATTTAACAGTTTTTGTGGTGATTGCCTGGTAACCAGGCACTATGCCTCTATGTCGCCGGTTGTGTAAGTGCGTGTGTGCGTTAGTAAAGGTAACTCTAGGACTTCGGTTTTAGCAGCAATAATAGTCTAAAGAAAATCGGTTTTCTCTCGAATGAGTTACGAAGAGATTTCGGGTTTGTTTCCTGTTCTTCGTGTATCTTCGGTGAGTGCTGCAGCGTTGGATTGGGCAAACGATAATTACGGATATACCTTTCGTCAATTCTAAAATTTATATTTACTGCAACAACGTTTAAGCTACGTCGTTTCTGTGAGTTTCCATGTGTGAAGATAAGAAAAATTGCTTACTTTGTTTTTAAAGGTGTAAATTTAAGGGTTTTCAAAAGAAAACAGCTTTTTGCTGAACCGCTGGGATGTTTGAAATACCTTCATGATGAGGAAGTGATGTGTGTAGCTGAGAAAGCGAAGGAGAAATTATTTATTCCTTTCTATCAACAATCAGGCACCGTTTCCAAACACTGTGCCCAATTTTTTGCTTAAGAATTTCTAAAATTTTTACAAGATGTAAACAAGGTTACGAAAAATATTATTTGCTTTACGAGCCTAGTGGCCCATGGAGCAGGCGCTTATCTCCGGTTTCGGTAGTGTTAAGCAGATGAAAGTCTTTAACTTCCCCTGGATGGTACACTACTCCATTGCAGGTTAGCTCCCTGCAGACGCTGGAGCTCATTTACCTGACCCAGAAGGATGGAAAACTGAGTTTGCTTAGCGGAAAAGAAGGTCGCACAAGTATTCAAATCTCGGTAGAGCCATGAATCGAACTGGGGACCTTCTGGTCGGAAGGCAGAGATCTTACCACCAACCACGCCCACCCTAAAGCAAGGAGGCATGCCTACGGTAAAATATGGTAACAATGGATTTCTTCTTCTAGTTATATCCTAAACTCCATATATTACAAAATCGGGAAGCGGCTCAAACCATGACGTAAAGGCTGATTTTTTATGGAAGACGGAAAATCCCTCATATTCATATTCATATCAGCCAAATCTCGAGTCAAAAGATATTTTCTACAATAAAAAAATTGATAGAAAACTGTATGTCCAAAAATTGTCTGTAAGCTATTTATGTCTGTTCAATATACATAATTTAAAAGCACTTGCTCCCTGCTCTTTTACCTTCTATATCAATCTGATCCAGGGCGGAAGATGATGTTTTTAGTTCTATATCTAAGACTTGTATGGAACCGTTGGCATGAACAATCACTGGCAAGTCTGATGCCAACCAGTCCATGTCGACAACAGGAGAAGCGTCCTTATTGAGTTTGTAAGAGCTGAAAATTTCCAGCTACGGACAAAAATAAAAACGTATCACTCTTTACAAAGCCTTTTTCTTAACCCAGGTTGATCTCCCTGTGACTGGAAACTACCAATTTCTACACATAAATTCGAGAAATGAAAATTGGAAATTTTGTTTAGGGTACTCGCTAAGTTCGTTAAATTGACTCTTCTTGACAAACTAACTCTAGAAAAGTTAGCTCTTTACACAACAAACAATGAACTGAAATAGAAATTTAGAATATAACACTTTAGTAGTATAGATGGTGGGGGTTCTGGGCCATTCCTCAACGAAGCCTCCCTTTTCGTACATCCACAAATGCAAATTCTGAATCTACGCTGGGGAAGGCTTTTCACACACAAAAAATTGCCAATTCTGAATCTATACTGGGGACGCCTTTTCCTACGGAAAATATTGCCAATTCTGAATCTACACTGCAGAAGGCTTTTCCCACATAAAGAATTGCCAATTCTGAATATACACTGGGGAAGGCTTTTCCTACACAAAGAATTGCCAATTCTGAATCTATACTTGGGAAGGCTTTTCTTTCACAAAAAATTGGCAATTCTGAATCTATACTTGGGAAGGCTTTTCTTTCACAAAAAATTGGCAATTCTAAAACTACACCTGGAACTGCTGCACTTTGTCATATTTGCCTGAACTCTCGTGTGTGTCCCAATGCCATGCTCTGGTTTGTGTGCCTGCCCTCTCCGTTGTGCCAACCACTCTACATGCTGATGACAGATTTGCCGGCAAAACTCTCGGCTATATACCTGGTGGGGGTAGAGCACCCGTTATACCACCTACTGTGCATGCCTGCCACACACCCCGGCACGGCAACTGGCATCCACGGGAAGATGAGTTTCAGGTCCAGGTGTAGTTTCAGAATTTCCAATTCTTTGTTTACGGAACAGGCTAGCTGCCATGGCTAGATCCTATAAGCAGCTGTTTCGGTGTAGTATAATGCCATTAACTCTTAAATCTACCATAAATATATAGCACAACATGCTACAAACGCTTTTAAAAACAGGTTTATCATGCTTTGCAAATACTATAAATAAGAGCGAGCTTGAATGTCAGCAGCCATGGACAGCTGTTTCAGTTTCGTTATGCATTATGAACACAGCACAGCTAACAAACAAGCTCAGATTCCCACTCAAAATAATAAGTTAAAGTGAAAGCGTAATGCTTTTGGTATGTAACTCGAATAAGAATCAAGGAGAACATTATGTATTAGTATTATATTCGCAAAGACCACGTTGATAGAAGGCATTGCTCAAAAAATTACCATAAATAACTCAACTTAATTCACGAATACTATACACTTTTCACTCTCTGGTTCAGGGTTAGGGATAGGCCACCTTGAGTACCACACATATTTTCCGAGTACAGTTCTTCTGTAATACGATAATATTGCCGGAAGGAAACTATCACTTTATCAGTCTTTTTGGCCTTGAAGAAGAAACAACTTAGCGATCTTTGTTTTGGAGAACATTAATTTGAACATATTTTTTAACATAAGAGATTTTCATTAGTCCTAGAAAATAGGAATTTAAAACCTTCTTGATATCCCAGATGTCCATGCCATCATTAAACAAAGCAGCCAATTTGAGGTTTCCCCGACCTGGTGCAAACTTGATCTTCTTGATGAGCCCTCGGTGAGTTGGGAGTGCCCTGCAATTGTAAGTGAGTTGAAATGTGAATGACAGTGATTATCCAATTTGTTTAAATGTTTTCTACAATAAAAAAAATCGTCAAACATTCTGAGATGAAAGGACTGAGGGAACTATTATATAACAAATATACTAGTAATCACGAATTGCTCTTTTACATTGTTAAACTAAGAACTTTCTTCTACAGCTTAACACTTTATGAGTAATATTTTCAAAGAAGCCAGCAAAGGAATCCTCTTTTGAAATTCGGAAATACCTCAATTTTCGTCTTTATTCAAAAACGTTAAAACCTACTTGGTGCTTGGATTTCTTAATCAATTTTTACATGAAAAAAGTTGCAAAACATCCTGATGCACCACATTTTCCATGCCCTCCTTCCCGGGCATAATATGACGGAGAAACAGACAGACAGACAGACAAACAGACAGAAAGAGAAATAGACAGACACATATAGATGGATGATGGTTAGATGGATAGAAATATACACTGCATAGATGTATATTTATAGATATAATTTTTTATACAAAAGAATGTAAATACGGTATAATTAGGCTACCTTGTGATTCTTGCTTTCAGTTCCCAGACACTAATGTTTCCGTCGGCATCAGCGAGGACCAAAAGATCTCCCTTCCATGCCATACAAGTCACGGTGCCTATGTTACTCTGTAAGTGAAAACAGAAAGAAAAATCTTGAAGAAGAAACTACAGGCAAAGTTTGAACAAAGTACGGTTGAAAAACTTCAGCTATCATCGTACGTCGTACAGTTACACACAGTAATATAATTAGTAAATGTAATCGAACCTTTACGAGTTCAATATGGAATTAATTTGCACGAGTGTGTTTTAAAAAGAATCAAATTGCGTGAGCCTGTTACGGCAAACGCAATTTGAGCTTTTAAATCATATACTGAAAAAATTATAAAAAATGGCGGTGAAAAAGCAAAACTTAACAGTGACAACGTGACAATTTATGCATGCACTGTCAATTCATGCCTCAATCGTTGTCATAGAAACTTCTGCATTTTGATTGGCGTATTAGCTTGTGACAATCCATGCGTGCACAGACAATTCATGCCTCCATCGTTGTAATAGAAACTTCTATATTTTGATTGGCTTATTAGCTTTGAGATTGTAATTGCACGAAATTACAAATTTCTGCACGGAATTACACTTTTTTTGCACAGAAATACAAAGTAATTACACGGCTCTTGACCAACCAGAAGCAAGTAATTTTTTCATGTATATGATTATGAACCATACGTGACAAGAAAACGATATGCGAGCCTACTTACATCGCATTGTATTTTGGAGCCATCCTTAACCACATTCCCCTCCACAAGAATATGATACAGAAGACCATCCGAGTCAATACAAACAAAATGCTCCTTTATCCAGTTCTAGGAATATAAAAAGCAAAAGACTGCTAACAAAAACTATATCATGTGCAGTAGTTTAGGTCAAAAACACCAACGGTTTGAGTTTTTTTTTATCACTGACTTAAACTCAACTTTGTATTTTAGCCCCATCAGTACTGCGCTCGACCAAATGTTTCAAACAATGCAAACGCCAGTGCAAGCACGGTCTGTAAAACACATGATCTTGTTGTTGTCTTTATTTTTTCCCTTGGCATTGCTCTTGTTAATTTCATTTATTTTTCGATTACTATGTTTATATTGCTACTACTATTCCTACAGCTTAAAGGTAAAAATGCCATAAATGTTTAAAACTTTAAGACCCAAACTATTTAGTAATGACACAGGCTCCAACAATCTACTGGATATGCTTGAGTGGGGCAAGGTCTCCGTTAAAAGATCAAAACACAAATGAATCATAAAGTCCCTAAACAACTTAGGCCATGATTCCAGTATTTATCCCATTTGCTTGACTCTTGGGCAAAGCTGTAGTACTTACAGTATCAAGAAGGAAGGCTACAGTCATACCAAAACTGCCTACAGTACCAACTGTAAGAAGGAGAAATTCGGCTAAAGTGGATCAATTCTGTGGAATAAACTCCAAAACGAACTAAGAGCTACTTAGATTTTCAGCAACTCAGCAAATTTATCAAGGGACAAGAAAATATCAACTTCTAGGCTAGACTGGGCTCACCCACGAGACATGGGAAATATTTTTAGTTGATTTTATTATTATTTTAAATATAACTATATAACTTAATATTAGTATTTATATTGTACATAAACAAAGTCCATGTACAATCTGAATGTTTTCATTTTAGTTATTCGTCAAGCAGTTACCATTGTTGTGGTCACTGTCTTGTGGTTCCTATACTGATAAAACTTTGTCTTCATTATCATAGCTTTTACTGTTTTTATATATGTTGTAGTTCAGGTTTAATATAATTTTGAACTGGTTCAATCTTTCTTAAACCAGTACAATTTCTCTAGCACTGGTACAAGTTGTCTTAAACTGGTACAATCTGATATTCCAAAAGGGATTTTATTTTGGGGAGTCATAAATAAAATAGGGCTTGGTTTTTTAGTGGGTATTAAAAGAACAGAATATTTTAAATAACCTTCACCTTCTCACTCACCCACCCACCACTATTCTCTACTTACCTTTCCTTTTTTTTCTTCAATTTTTTTTTTACTATTTTTTTTCTCCTTTTATTTTCTTCTTGTTCTTACCATGTTATACTTAAACACTTTTTTTTAAATTTGGAATACACCAAGATTTGAACTACTGACTTTTGGATTTGTTTGGATCTGTAGTCCTACTTCATCTCCACTTGACCACGCAAACAACCGTTGCTAGCATACCAATTTTTTCTATGTATCACTAGTTATTGTTCTGAGACGGATATGAGAAGAATAAACTGGTTTGAAAAAAACAAACTGGTTTGTACCAGTTCAAGGCAACTTGTACCAGTGCAAGAGATATTGCACTGGATCAAAATAAATTGAACCAGTTCAAAATCATATCGAACCTGAACTACAACATATACATCAACTATACTGGATAATGGAGTTCATTACCGTTGTCTGATTAGCATCGGTCCTGTTGGGATCCAATACATGGGCAGCAATGGATTCTGAGGAGCTACCTGGAGAATGCATCTCCTGCTGTTGTTGTTTCTTTTTCAACTGCTGTTTAGCGTAAGTAGATGGCGACCACTCCTGCAACAGAGTCAGTAACAACAGCAAATGTTTTAGAGCTTTCCATGCAATAGCAGTATAATCCAAGGCGTGACTAGTATACAGGGAGACGTGGATTCGAATCCCGCTCGGGGAAATCTACCAATTTTTTCTGATGAGTACGTTGGGAAGATGAAAACATATTTATTCTTTCTTTCATCATACGAATCTTTCCCAGTCTTGAAAAATACGTATTTATTAGTTATTAGAAATCTTTGGGTATTACTTTTACGGGGAAACAAACTGTAATGTCCTTTCTAAAATCATCTTTTCCATTTTTCCAGTGCATGACAATTTGGTGTAGTAATAAGTTAATAATGAGAAAAAATATATATTAGTACAATTATAATCATGTATTAATTATATTAATTAATACATGACACAGAATTTATATTTAAGAAAACTCTACAAAAATGAGGGAATAGACTTCTTCAGTTTTACTAGGTTCGTGTTAACGTAAGTCATTTCATAACACACTGGGCAGTAGATATTCTTGTGTCGATTAACTATTTGAAAACCTTGTCTTTGTAACCATTTGATAATATTGTAATAAAGCCGAACACCTTCGCCTGTTCTGTTCACTACATGAAACTCGACGTTCATTTGTTTGACATATCTCTTCAGGGTGCCATCTTTTAACATTTGAGGAAGGCTTTTCCATTCGTCACACTCAATGTCCATTTTCAAGATATCAATTGTTTCCTAAAATATACATCAGAATTATACATGTCACCTTTTAAAAGATAAAGTGTTACTTAATAATGGATAAATGGCTGTTAAACTACATGAAAACCAAACTTGTCAGTGAACCAATATGAATAGAAGCTCGGAAAAGTCAGTAACCACAGATAGGTTGTTTCGTCCTATTTAGGACTTGCCACTGCGGTGTAGCGTGCAGAGGATAAAAAACTTGTCCGAAAACTAGTTCTTTTTCCTTGCTAAACTGAAACTTAAAACCTGCTAATACATCATATCCATTAAACTACGGATTGACAAATGAAACAATCCTGATGAGATCTTTCCACGGCATTTTGTATATACAAGGTCTTCTAGGCATTTCAATGGTTATGCGCATGTGTTACAGATTGTTTTTCAACCTAGTAACTTGTTTTTTTTCGAGCATCAGGTCATACTTGTTCAGGCGCCTGCATTTATCATCAAAAACATTGTTAGATTACTATTGAATATTTTAAAACTGAATAAGAACCTTTCTTATACAATTTTGACCCTCTGAACGCTAAAATGTCGTCATGAAAAATAGTGGCGCCGCGTTAAAGCCGGCATCGAGAAAGACAATGGTAAGTAATCTAGAAACCGCCGCGTGTATTTTGGATATCTAATATGTAATTTCTATCTGCGTTTTGTTTTGCGCGCTTTAACATTGAATGTACACTGGTTGTTGAGCAAAAATCTGTTAAATTTTGGGGCAAAACGAAGGAAAATTAGCCGTTATTCGTTAGCTTTATAACCATATCTTATCCGTTGATTAAAAGAATGCAAAAACTTGTTAACTGACCTCTCCCCTCTAACTTTAGGCTTCTACAGGTTGTGCTGCAAAAATGCTAAAATGTTGCTCTAAAATACTCGAAAGTTGCCCAAAAATTGCTCAAAATTTAAAAACGTTGCTCCTGCAGTATGAAATTTTACTCGCAAAAGAAAGAGCACAGAGTAAACTACAAGCTATATAAAGCTATATTACTCTCTAGGCCTGGTAAATTTAAATAGTATAACAGTTGCTTGTGCAGTTGTGCCATCAGGATGTTGTGAATGATTCCTGTGCTCTGGCACACAAGTATTAACAGATAGACACTTACTTTTGTTCTATATGTTATATAAAACCTTATAAAAACTTTAAAGTCACCATATAATCTTGATATGGTCATGTTTTACAGTTTTACTTCCTCTGACTGTTGTTATACCTCAGCATTACAGAAGATTCTAGGCAGTCTTCAAGTACATGCTCTTGTTGAGAAGAGACTGTGTTTAATACTTTTCTGCGGAAGCAGAGCTGGACTGGATAAGTAGCAACTTCCTGACAACAGTGGCCCAGTAAGGAAGGGTTTCACGGAGCATACTGCCCACCAATCCACTTTTTCACCTTCGTTTGATGCTGTTAACCTCTCGCCATAATAATAATAATAATAATAATAATAATAATAACGGTTGATTATCAGACGTTTTCATGAAATGACTCTTCACCTGATAACACTGCTGCATCGAATCTAACTATGCTACTAACTACAGATTATGACCAATAGGCAAACAATCCAGTCCTCATGCAGATAATGACAATCAGAAACTAGCGTTATAATGCTAGTAATAATAATAATAATAATAAAATATACGGATGGAAATGAATGCCCCCTCTTCCCTGGATAGTCTATGCCAATAGGCTATATCTCCTGCAATGCAGCTATGGTCACTTAGAAAGGGGTAGTTTCTCAACTCTTTCAGTTGGTTTCAGAACCCTATCTTGAACTTGAACAGGATAGCAAAGTTGTGCAGCCTTAAAAATTATCATCATCATTATCATCGCCTTCTCACTCGATAAACACTATGTACAAGGATGAGTTCCATTTCAACGACTGTTCGATTACAATTCTGAGTAGTCAATGCATGACCTCTCCCTTCTAAAACCTGCCTGATGATCTCTAAGTTTCCTGTCAACCGCATCTCTCAATAGCCGGGTACCGAAAGTATCATAATACCCTTTTTATTTCCACGTACACTCTGTTCTCCTTTCTTCGGTAACCTCACAAGATAGCTTTCTCTCCAGTCATCCGGGACCTCTTCCTCCTCCCAACTCTTTCCGATTAAATGCCCGAGCATTAGCGATGATGTTTCTGGGGCAGCTTTTAAGGCTTCTTCTGGAATCTCATCCGGACCTGCTGCCTTCCCATTTTTCAGTGCCGAAATGGCTCTTCGCAGTTCCTGTCTAGTTGGTGTATCACAATTTACTTGTCGAGTGAGGTCTCCGCTGGTAGTATCTCTGCTGTCTCTTCATGGGCGGGTCTATTAAGAAGTTCCTCAAAATGTTCTGCCCATCTCTTGAGCTGGTCTTCCTTATTTGTTAACATATTCCCGTTCTTGTCTCGCACTGGTCCACTATTTTGTTTAAATTTTCCTGCTAACTTCTTGGTGGTGCCATAGAGCTCCTTCATGTTTCTTTGTGTAGCTGCCTCCTGAGCATGTTTGGCAAGATCTTCAACATATCTCCTCTTATCCAGCCGGATACAGCTCCTGACTTCTTAATGGCATTCTGAGTACTGCTGCTGAGCCATGAATTTTTCTGCTCTTGTACGACTTCTATTAAGCGTGTCTTTCCTCTTCTTTCTTCCCTATATTTCTTCAGTGTTTTCGTTGATATCCAAGGTTGGTTGTGATGTTTCTTCTTTCCTACAATCCCTTCACACAATGTGGCCCATGCCTCCTTCATGTTTTTCAGTCACTCTCTATGGTGTTGCTGCCTTCTTCTTCCTCATCATCTTGGAGCGCTTGATACCTGTTTCGCAAACTTACTCGGAAGGCATCTGCATAGTCTTTCTCTCGTAGTAATCCGACTTTGTACTTGGTCCTGGTGTTTGCTGTCAATTTGCATCTTTTAAGCTTAAGCCTCAGTTTCGCCACAACCAGGTGATGATTTGATCCTACATCGGCTCCTTTTTTAACTCTGACATCCAGCATTGTTCTCCGAAATATCTTGTTGATTTCAATATGATCTACCTGGTTCTCGGTTTTGTGATCCGGAGACACCCACGTAGCCTTATGAACGTTTTTATGCGGAAAGATGGAACCACCTAACACTATATTGTTATCCGCACAAAAATCTGCAAACATTTCCCATTCTAATTTATCTGTCCAAGTCCATGTTTACCGATTATCTCCTCATATCCCAGATTGTTGGAACCAATCTTGGCGTTAAAGTCTTCCATGAGTACTGTACCTTCTCTCTCACTCTTCTGGTCTAAAATGGTCTGTAATCTATGATAGAAATTTTCCTTTACAGTATCCTTGGCATCACTTGAATGATCCTCAACTTGATCCTACGGTGTTTAGTCTTGAACTGTGCTGTGATAATTTTGGAACTAATCGGTTCCCAATTGACAAGGGTTTTCTGTGCCTCTCTAGATAACATAAATCCTTCCCCTTCTGTATGATGTGCATTTTCTGCCATGTGTCCAGAGTACAGAATTAGCTCTCCAGATTGTAGCCTGGTTTGGCCTGCTTTGATCCATCGTGTTTCACTTAAACCAAGTACCTGCAAATTGTACTCTTTCATTTCTTTTACGATTGTGATTGCTTTACCTCCTTCGTACATTGTTCTTATATTCCATGTTCCTATACTTATGTTCGTCTTTGGTGATAGAAGACTCCACAGCGTAGATTCCTTTCAGCTTTGTCTACCTTGTGTTATACTGGCTCTTCCAAAGGAAGTGGCCTCCATCCCAACTTCGATCCAATACCTTCTTTTGTTAATGTTTCGTTAATCCATAGAATCCACTGAGTAGGAGATTGGTCTGCCCAGCTTCACCGGAGCTCCTTTAGCCCGCACGTTTCAGAGTTATTCCAAACCAGCCTTCATGGCAACCAAACGGCCCAGGTAGAAAACTACCCACCATACTTCACCTGGTTTGGCGATCACTTACTTTGTCTGTTACCATCTTCCCTGATGAGGACGAGGGGTTGGACTTTGGGAGATTGCCTTAAAGATACTAACTACTATATGAAACTGGATATTAGATTTCTGTTGAAAGAAATGCAAGCCGGGCTTAATGCATAGTTTTGCTTGTGCGAAAAGCTGATTTTATAGAGAAGCATTACCAGAAGCAATTTTTGGGTAATAACCAACGGCAACAGCTTGCAAAACGGCTGACAGTTTCTCGTAGCAGGAGAAGATAAGAATTCATCACCCTCGGGGCAGCAGGTAGCTTTACCAAAGTAAACTCCAGCGTCAACAAATGCTGCCAGCTCCAAACGAAGGTCTTGCGGATCTTAGCGATTATCTACTATATCCAATAGATGCCGATAATTTGCGGGGCAAATGTTCTCATTTTCCCTCAAGAATGGCTCGACATTGCCAAAGAAATCAGCAACCTGCTTCAGAATCTCCCCATTTACTCCACCACTGCGTTTCACAGTGTGATTTTATGAAAATGCCTGTTTTCTCTTTTCAAAATAATCCGGCCGTGTGGCTACGAAAAAATTGACTCGCCCAGTAACGTGTGAAACTAAGACTCTAAACTGGAAAAGGTTGCCAACATTATCGATTGTGTGAGAAAAACACACAATGTTCATTATGTTTGGATAAAAGAATGACAGATGAAGCAAGGTTGCTCCATTTACTGAAACTCTGTCTCTGATCGCTGCAAATAACAAACTTGGGCCAAAATGATGATCAACAGCAACAAAAGACATCAATTGCTGGGCTAATTTTTTGGCCTTAGCAACAACTTGAAGTTGAAGGAGACGCTGTGTAGGCTTAAGTTGTCTTGTACAAAACGAATGACAACAGCAAAAGCCTCCCCTAATCTAGTTGTTCCATCAAATGCAATGGATACTTCTTCGTCACTCTTTTTCTTTTTCCTTTTCGAGTATCGATGGGGTGAGCTCACCAAGGTGACCAGAGGCAGTCAGACCCCGTATACACGAATCCGAATACGAATCTGGGTAGATGGCACCGCATAAAGAAATTTGCGTCCACACGAATCCATCGACCGTTTTCTGTTCGTATTCACCCATCCATATGAATATGCAAACTCTAAAGAATTGACTTCGCTTTTAAAATACTAGCCAATAAGCACGCACAAATCGAGCCCGAGATCTGATTTAGCGGCCTGGAAATATCCAGTTTCGGGTGTCCTAACTCTGAAGAGCGGCTTAAAAAAGATGCGGTTTTGGTGAGCAGATTCACTGGTCAGTTTTGAGTAGACGTAAGGCCGATTCCTATAAAAATATATATATGTGATTTCACCAATACACGAATTCGTGTGGAAGGCTCCTCAGACGGTAACACTTTTCTCAAGGAATGGATGGACGATGGTCGTCAATTTTCGATAGTACTAGTGGTATTATAGCACTAAGGAAACATAGGCTTCCATGGACTCAGTCAAACGACCGATCGAAACACTTTCATTTCTTCAGAAAATGTAGAACCACTTATATTGCGCTTGTGTTGCTTTTTTAAACACTGCACAATTGATTAATTTTCTTTCTTTGCAATACTTTGTACTCCGTTTAGATGCTTTCTGGACTTGACATGTTTTTCAACAGAGCTTTTCTTCAAAAAAAGAATTTTACTTCATGCATTACACTTAAATTTCCTTCTACAACAGCAAGTTGTTGTTTGGGAAAACCTTTCAATCTATTCAAAGCTTAATTCTTACTTTTTAACGCTGTAGCGTTACTACATCCCAGTTTTCGTTGTTGATATTTCCGCCGTTGACAATGATTTTACATTTCCAACAAATTACAACACTTTCACTTACAGAAACCTAAAACTCCTTTCCTGGTTTTTATTGGAAATTCCTAAAAATCCTGAAAATGTATTTTCGATGGAAAACTGCTTGAAGTTGCTGTTCTCGTATAAAGTTTCTCCAAACACAATAAATTGCCAAAAGGTTGCCGAGCACAATCTGTAGAAGCCTATCTTTCTTACTCACGCAGTTAGAAATAAAGTGGTTCGCCAGCCCGAACTCTGTTGTTGTTTGAATGACTATAGAGCAATCGGACCAGTAAAAACAATCAGAGGACTAAAACCGTTTATAGATTTTTGTTATTTGATTTAAAGAACGTTTCTCATTGCGATAACGTTAAAACAAGCTATAAATGTGCATTAATAACTAACCTTTTCGTGACCCAGCTGTTTAATAATGCTCAACAAATTTCTCACTTTCCAGCCTCTATGGTCTTTTTCTCTGTTGGCATCTGATAAACCTAAGTTGAAAAACGTCACTCGCTGGCTGTGTTGATGGTCTCCTATCTCCATACTTGGATCGAATGCAAATACTTGGCAACCATAGGCCTCCATGGACTCATCAAACGACCACTCGTCAGCAATGCTTAGATGGAAGTAAGAGACAAAAATAAAGGCTTAGTTTGATAGTTAATAGAAACACCGTAATATGTTGTCAATAAGAAAAAAGTTGAAATAGTATTTGTGATAAACTGCCAATTTGATTTTAATTAAAAGAGATTTTAAAAACCTTTAAAAAACTCAAAAAACATTCGTTTGTAGTCTAAAGGACTTTTAATTTGATTTGTTCCCTAATCTTAATTTGTCGTTAAATTTGACCCCAAATGTATTCGCTTGACTGAATTGAACATAAATTTTGAATACAATTTTTACCTCTTTCACGGTTGATGTTGTTAGTCTCTTAAGCCAACTTTTTATAGAATAAAAGATTAATATCCAAAATGTTTGCTATATAATTATCAGACGGCTTAAAGTGCCAGTACGACGAAATCTTGACCATAGGGTTTTATTTCAAAATATCGAGGGAAATAGCTTAATAAGTCATCGGTCCAATTTTTTTTGCGTTCTTATTACGAGAAGCAAAGACATCGGGGCAAATATTTTGGGTTCTATCGCCGCCTTGTCTCGAAAGCCGTGTAAACTC
>JAOBBB020007286.1:0-16175 GCA_025331005.2 Zoanthus gigantus | reverse complement strand
TCCTGACTAGAAAACTAGGAGACGTGGGTTCGATTTCCGCTCAGGGCATATACACCAATTTTTCTGTTAACTGTTTAGTATTCTTTGATGCTACTGAACAACATACATTAATATATTTAAATTTTTGATTGTAAATAATTCTTATGGTACATGAAGGGTTCTCTGAACATATCATTTCTGTTATTTAACTAAAAAATTATAATTATAATTTCCAACAATGAGTAAAAGAATATTGTATTTCAAGTATTTAAAGCTGCCTTGAGAAATGTAGGCTCGATTTCTGCAGTCTCGCGGGTCAGGTTTTTGATCCTCCCCAAAGAAACGGCTGAACGCGTGAGCCGTTGACCTTGTTTGTGACATAATGATTTTCTAAACCCCTTTGGTTGAATAATGAACACATCTTGACCTTTAACTAGGTTTGCAGCGGCTCTTGCTGAGAATCTTTTGAATTTTAAAGTTTGTAGGACTCCAAAACTCACTCGAAAACCAAATCCATGTTCTCCACATCATCTACCGTTTGACAATTCTTCAGTTGATGATGTAATAATTTATGAGACAATCTTTGCTAGACGAAGATCTGCTGGGTGAAACATAATTGGCTAAAACAAACAAAAGAATCGCACGCGTCCAGCCGGTTCTTCGGGGGGACGAGTACTGGCTCATTTTCCCGAACAGCGGCTGGTAATCGAGCCTAGGAAAAATGGTACTTTTTGATTTCTTTACCTTGAAAGATTGAAAGAATGTCCACAGCAGAATCCTAATTGTGTAGCCTTGACGTAGAAGCTTGACTAGACGTGCTGCTCGGAATAAACGAAAGAAGCTTGGATCTATACCAAATCCCTGGTGATAAACAATATAACAACTTTGGTTCCATACCGTACAAAATAATAACTTTCTCTAAAATTTCTCTAATTTTTTTAATAGTCAGTAAAAAGCGTAAGGTGACTAGATATTTTAGAGCGTAAAAAAGTAATGTATGAAAGATAATATACAACTGACTTGCTCCTAGTACTCTCACACACTATTTGTACTCAGAATCAATTTGCACGTTTGAGAGCTTTGAAATAATTGTAATTAGCACACCTTCCCATTGCAACAGAACAGGAATGCGCCGAATAAACAGAGTAAAAACAAAGCCTAGATTAGCAAGAATGACATATTGTTAATAAGATTTTAGGGACTTTAAGACACGAAGACGGCAACAGCGACGGGAACGGCAAAGAACAATAGCCTTAATTATTATATACAAAAATTGCACGTTGGAATGTAGCTTGCTGACCGCCTGCTTACCGTCGTCTTCACTGATACGTCGCGGAAAGCTCAATTTTGGGGTTCTGTGGACAACGTGAACGTCAAACAACAAAATTTGACAATCTTTGTTTGCCTTCGAGGCTGAACCTTTTACCTTTTACAGTTCCAGAATCTTGTGCAAAGTCGCAACTGAAAATTTGTCGTTGATCTAAAACGGAAAAACTAAACTAGAAGAATATTTTTTACAACTGTCGTCGTCTTTGCTACCATCCTCGTTTCTTAAAGTCTCTATTGTCAAGGCTGAGTAAGGCTATTAAGAGACATAGTGTTTGGAACAATACATTTAGCATTGCATTGAGTTTCTGAGATCGAAAACTTACTTCTGAGTCGGCGTACAACAGGACAACACCCACAAAAGTGGTCATAACGATCACAAAGTCGAAACAGTTCCAGTAATCCTTGAAGTAGTTCTGTAAGGTAAAAATGTATTTTATATTAGCAGGTTTATAACTTTGTCATTTTTACTTTCTGGTTCTTTCAAATTACTTAATTTAAGTACATAAAATCGAATATAGTCTCGTAATTAAAGTTTCATAATTACTAATAACGCCGTTACAATTCAATCACAATAATAGAAATGAGAATTAACCCATTAAACTAATAATAGTAACTATAATCATATAAGAATTTCCTCTATGGATTGATAAAAAATAGCGTATTTTTATAATTTAAAGTCAAATGGGACGGTTTTATAGTGATGACGAGATACGAATAGCAAATACCTAAAAGTAAAATTTGTTAAGGTTGGCAGTGTTGAAGATATCGAGGAAAAAGTAATAATTACTAAATGTGAATTAAGGATTTTCAGTCTTCTTTTAAAATTCCTTCTCCACCAGTAAAGGGGCTGAACTGATAAGAGGCAAACCTATTATAAAACGTGGTGAATTTACACAGGGGATCACCGAGGGCAATTTCCTTCAATTGTCAAAGAGGGATTTAAATTAGGGTTACTCGCATCAAAGCCATCGCATTCTACCATGCAAAACCCGTTAACATCAAAATTAGTGAGACGTAACGTAATCTCACGTTGTTTGACTGGAAATTTTAGTCGAAGCATTACAAAGTAGATGAATAAAGAATAAAAGAACGCTTCAGGAATTGAAATTGATGTATTTTTTATAGATCGGGATGTCACATAGATTATCTTTTATAGGGATCCACGTTCAGAACCAAATTATAAAACGGAGTATTATAAAAGTTTTTTTTTTTTTTTAATGGAAAACATCTTCAGATCAAAACCAAAGAAGGGGGCAAAAAGACGCTTTAGAACAAAATATCTTTTGGCATAAAAACATTTTTTGAAACCAAGTAACCTTTGTTACAAAAACCACTTTTAGAACGAGGTAACCTTTAGCAAGATAACGTTTCTGGAACAAGGTAACCTTTAGCGTGAAAACTTTTTTTGAAACGAGTAACCTTTAGCATGAAAACTTTTCTTGGAACGAGGTAACCTTTAGCATGAAAACCTTTTTTTGGAACGAGTAAAATTTAGCATAAAAACTTGTTTTGGAAAGAAGTAACCTTTAGCATAAAAACTTTTCTAGGAACGAGGTAACCTTTTGGCACGAAAACAGCTTTTGGAACAAGGGTCAAGGCACATTTTGGCATGAGAACCTTTTGTTTGAAAGAGGTAATCATAAGCATGAAAACCATTTTTGGAACAATGTAACCAATAGGCACAAAAACGTTTTTGCAACGAGGCAGTTTTTGGAATGAAATCTTTTTTGGGAACAGCAAGCTCTGGATTTTCCTCTGACTTTTACCTGATAAAGTCTCAAAATTCCAAGATAATTATTTCAACTCATTTCCAGTTTCACATGCCTTTAATGTTGTTGCAGTCAACTATTTGCAGTATAAAACAGTGTAATGTAAAACTAATTAGTACTATTACACAGACATGTAATGACCTCCCTTCTCCCCTTACAGTCATCCTTTCCTCACCTTATGAGACTTGGACAGTCTTCTCCTCAGACACCATGGCTTTAGTCTGGGCCACAATTTCCAGTTCCCCATCATGGTGTGAAAGGAGAAGCAGCTCTGGAGGCAAGCCCTGGGCGCTACTCCCTTTTGACTTTTTAGTGTACACAATTATGTTTAAAATTAGAGGCCTTCAATAGGTCATACACTAAGGCTACTTGTACTACATGCACTAAAAAACCACCATAGCCAGTCATCCAACGGATATGTTGTTTTGATATGCAACAAAATATAACAGACTGACTACTTTCAATTTTTGGGCCAATCAAAATTCCCTGATTTTTCCCTGATTTGAGGCATTTTGCTCAAATTCCCTGACTTTTCCCTGACTGGAAAAAAGTTAAATAATTTTCCCTGATTTCCCTTATGGGCTGAAAACCCTGGATGATGGATTGGTGATAAATGATACTAAGAAAGGATTCGTGAAGGATGATGATATGATAGTGCGGGTGATAACGTTAACAATATATATCTCCAACGACTTTAAATATTGACTATGAGTAACGAAGTTAGGACACGATTTTTGTAGTATAAAGTAACTCAGTTAGAAAAAATCCCTACCTGCTTGAAGGCTATCAACTTCAAAATGGCTTCTAAGAGAAACAGCACTGTGAAAACCGTGTTCAGAATGTCCAAGACTTCTTCAACTTCACGGTCGCCTTTTCCATCAAACTGCAGCAAGCAAAACAAGGTGTTTGTAGTAGAAACAACAGCGGTTGTGATTTAAAATTAAATTTCGATCAACGAAGTCGTGAAAATTAAACTTCCATCAAGTTCCACATGCAAAATCTTCATAACTGACTATTGCTCTGCCATCTTTCTAATTTTAGAAAGCTTTGAAACAGCTGAACGACCTATACTGAGATTTCTTGAATTTTAGAAATTAATCAGATTCTTGCAATACTCACAGCATAAATAGTATATAAAGAAAAAAATGTAATTTGTTTACCATCTGAAATGTAAACGAACTTTAACAACTAAAAAATATTATCTTCATTAATGTTTGATCAAAAGCTTTGACTTTTAGCAACTATGCTAATAAGCATAACTGTTCACCATTTAAAATGTAGATGAAACAACAAAATCATATAATTATATTTATTAAAAAACTAATAAAAAGATTAAAAATACATATAAAGGTAAAATCTCGTTACTTAAAACAAGGGCGCATAAGAGACTTACCGACAACATGAGCACAACAGCATTTAGGGCGATTAGGGTCATTATGAAAATCTCAAAGGGTTTGGAATCCACAATAACCCACACTTTATAGAAGATGGTGTTCTTATCTTCTGGCATATATCTCTGTCTTGGCTTCGCATTCATTGCAAACTGGATACAATCACGCTAACAGAAAAACATATTTTTTGTATCAATACTATTCTTTAAAGGTGATATTGTAAATACATACATTTTTTTACCAACTTCACCAATTGAGACAACTTAAGCGCGCAAAAGTAGATCTTGCGCAGCTAGTTTGTTTTATATTACTTGCATCCGGCCTGTTACTGAATATGCATGTCAAGTTTTCCACGACGGTCTACTCTTGTACCTTTGAGACGAACTAGAAAGGATTCAGCGGCGAGCCCTCAGAATAATATTCCCGGAATTAAGCTATCAAGAATCCCTTGATGAGTGCAGCATCGTCACACTCTACGAGCGACCTAAAATGTTAACGGAACGCCTTTTCAAAGAGATCATGAACAATTCCAACCACAAGCTACAAGGCCTTTTACCATTCTATTCTATTCCATTCCATTCCATTCCATTCCATTCCATTCCATTCCATTCCATTCTATTCTTTTCGGTCTTGTTTGAGGTTTACTACCAAATCAGTCAAATCAGAGAATCTATTTATGGTAATTGTGAATGCCTAATGCTTGTGGGATGTGGTTAAAATGAAAAATAATAAATATAGAAAGCACATGCATGCTAGTAGCTAACTTGAAGCGACTAAAACAGGGACTAAGGTCTCGTAGGTAGAGAGCATTAACCCAGCTACCATCAAAATAGAAAGCCTGAACACCACCAGCCATGAACAGCTTGTTCGGCCTTTTGGGGCCTCATCAGCAAAGCTTCGTTAATAAACAAGCTCAGGTTCCCACAGAAGATGAGTAATAGTGAAAGCGTAATGCTTGTGGGATGTGACTTAAATGATAAACACCAAATGTAGATAGCAAATGCGAGCTATTTAGAGTATTTGTTTATCGTCTAATGGTATTTAGTAGAAATCTAGTCACTATCTACCGCAAATACTGCAATCTGATTGGCTACCTTACCCGTTATCTATCACGTGATAAATAATGTGCGGTATGTAAACAAGTAATGCAATATAACGTCCCTTTCCCGCGTTTTAGATGCTTCGGCGAAGAGGAGCTAAACGCTCTTATTCAAATCGTAATCCCAGAGAAAATTACAATAGCAAAAAATATGGTATAAGCAATTTCAAAGGTAAGAAAAAAATGAATTTGAAGTATCAGTTTGATAGTTGATAGTCACTCAATGAATAGTCGTTGGTGTATCATCAACACTGGTTGCATGTTTGAATGAATTCAGTAACTGTTTATACAGAAAGTATCGTTGTTGATCGTATTCTGATTGTTAAATATGATTTCTTTTATTTCCGCAAATTCGAAGTTTCTCTTAAACGCATTGCAATGGAAGGGAAAGACCTTAGGGGAGTATGCAAACATCATAAAGCAAAAAACATTCGAAAATGCAAAGTAAATGTAAAGTGCAAGTTATTGTTACCGTTGATCTCCTTGTTGAACAATAGTAAAAATAAAATAACTGTCAGCACGTCGATTCAAACTGACAATAAATAGTCTTAGCGAAGGAAATGCAGTGTTCATGAACTGAGGACTACAAAAAATTTCAGCGTTGTATGTGTGCACAAAACAATATTGTTGATTATATAAAAATTCTAATGGGAAGGAAATCAATTCTACTACTCCTGAACTTAAGACATATAACCTGTCCGACTATTCGCAAAAACGCTATATTTTTCAGAATTAACAATCGTTGCTGACACTTTACGAAAACCTGATTTATATACTATCATGCACGGACAGTGAATCACATTACTTTATTTCTTGTTCCCAATTACTAGTCTTCTTTTAATGCCTCTTCCTTTCTAACAACAGAAATTTGCAGTAACTCGATTATCGTATATATGACAATTTATTACTTTAAATTGGTTGCAAACATGGTATAATTTTAAATGACAAAATGAGAGTTGTGCCTTACTCTTACCTGATTTCTGTCTAACTCGCAGTTAACAATTTCCTTTTCTCCTTGCTCCTGGAACGTAACAATAATCAATGCAACGAAAATATTTAGGAAAAAGAAGTTAAAGACAACGACAAAACACACGTAGTACAGCGCCATGTGTATCTGGTTGTTGCGACGTGGCCCGTTGTACTCCTTCGTAGCGTCTATTGTACGATGCATGTGGCTGTCGAATGAAGAAAATCAAGGTTTTAGAAGTTGAAAACCAATATAAATCTGCTAATCGATGCGAGGGAGACAAATAAATAAATATATAAATACGAACATTGCTTGAAACTGCATTTCTAGAAAAGTAATGGTATTGATAATGATGATAAGGTTATAATGATGACAATGATGATGATGATGATAATAAAAATGATGATGATTGATGATGATGATGATGATGATAATAAAAATGATGATTGATGATGATGATTATGATGATAATAAAAATGATGATGATGATAATAAAAATGATGATGATTGATGATGATGATGATGATGACAATGATGATGATGATGATGATGATGACAATGATGATGATGATGATAACAATGATGATGATGACAATGATGATGATGATGATGGTGATGACGACGATGATAATAAAAATGATGATGACAATGATGATGATGATGATGATGACGACGATGATAATAAAAATGATGATGATGACGATGATGAGGGAAACGAAGAAAATAACAATGATAAAAATGATGGTGTTCATGGAAAGAACAAAATGGTTTCTGTTCCTTTTGGAGTTTGCTTATTATCAAAATAACCGCGGTATATGCTGATATACTTACTCTGGCCAACCCTCGCCAGTTGATGAAGAGAAAAGTGTCAAAAGCGCATCACCAACATTGTCAAACGTAAATCGATGGTGTTTCCACACTCGTTGTTTAATCTGCAGTTAGAAAATAAAATTCTAATGCGCAAAGTAGGCAACAAAAAATCAGTTAGTGTTCTTAATACTACGCTCACAACATTCAAAACATTGTTATTTACACCGCTGTACAAAACTCATATTTTCAAAGCATATTTTGTTCTACGTATTACTGTCACACTTTTAAAACTAAATTCACTGCAAGTTTTATAGCTCGGCAATAAGTTTTTTTTTTAATTTTAAAGGCTCGCAACAAACAAAAAAGAACACATCATGGGTTAACCAATAGACCATTTCACAGTTCCTGAAGGGTAACCAAGCCTCTACATGAAACCGTGGCGAAGGTTGACCTGGCACAGTTACAGAAGTGGAAATAATTGTCATAAGAAAGAAACATATTAGCATGTCTATTATTTTCACTTCTCTAACTGTACGAGGTCAATCTTCGTCTCGGCTTCATGTAAAAGCTTGGTTACCTTTCAGTAACTGTGAAGTAGTCTATTAATTGCTTTCTTACTCAGTCATAAAAATCTAAATTTCCACGCTTCAAGAAAATCGTCAACATTGAACAAATAGAATTGCAATTATAACTCGTTTCAATAATTTGTTTAAAAGCCTGGTCACTCTGAGTTTCTGCGAGAAAAATCATTAAAAATTGAATTGTAAAATCGTGGCACTTACCTCAAAATCATTTAAATTCACACTTCCATCATGGTCTGTTTTATATTTGAAGAAATGTCCCCTACAAAAAACAATTGTTTTGATTATTGTCTTCTTAAAATAGTAATTATTTCTTTAAGAAGATCAAGTGGCTTTCTTACTTGCATTCCAACTCAGTCATCTTAGACGGATCAGTGCAGTAGTAAAACTTTCCCTGCAGTAAAAGGTAAAATAAACTTAGTAGAAAGAACAATAACCACAACAAAAATAATGAAAGAGATAATGATACTAAACGTAACAATTGTAATTTTAATAATAACAATATAATATTATTATTATAAAGGGAATTCGCATTGATATGCATGGTTAAATACAATTCTAATCCGCAATAGTTCCATCAGCAGGCATCTCCGTGAAGATCACGGTCTTTCTTTAGATCTTGTTTATCTTCGGCCGTCCAAGAATTGAACTTTAAAATTCTAAAGCATTGTAATAATAAATCTGACTGCTTAATCTTCGAAATGCTCTAATTTAAGCACTTACGTTAAGTTCTCAACATTCAGAGTGATTCTATCAAAGCTAAGCTATTTACAAAGTTTTCCTTTCATTTTTTCTTGTTTTTTTTTGTTTAGCATTGTTACTGTTTTGCAAAGTTTTGTCCTGTTGCTTGCCATTGTTCTTTTGTTCAAGTCCGTTATTGTAATTACTCTCATTAAATGTTTTTGACTATTTAGATCGTAAGTTTTGCTGTATTTGCATTTGGAACCTGATGATGGTGAATATTGCACCAAAACGTAGTGCACTAATTTTGCATTTATAGTAAAATGTACATTAATATCTGTTCTTATAAATACAATTTTCCCACAGTTAAGAAACTCGCCTAGTAGATGGCAAATCATTTGATTAATTAACTCTATGTTGAAACGTTTAATTCTTGCAGTAGGTAAACACAATGGGGACCTTTTGAGCTTTAGTCCTCAGTCAGACCAACTGATGGTAAATCAGTTGACCAATTTACAGTGCGTGGCGAATTTGACCCTAGGATCACCGAGGACCACTTCATCCAGTGTCTAGAGTGGGATCTGAACTCGGGTCTCTTGCAATCAAATCCAGTGCCTCGAACTGATAAGCCACGTTGCCTTCGATCCAAGAACTGCTTCTAAAATGCCACAAATCTTTTATTCGGCATTAAAATTTCATTATTTTGTACCTACTTGTCAGCGCATTTCAACAAATTTATGAACACTATTCAATCGGACTTTAGCCTTATTGTGGTCCCTATACGATTTAATAAGAGACAATTAAAGAATTATGGGGATGAATGAATCATGAACCATCATATTTTACGGACGGTAACTTTATTCCTTGTAATCTAAACAACTTAAGGTTGAAACAAGGATTTATGTCGATAGTGTTTGCTCAGTGAAACGTCAGCTTTTTCACTACCAAGGGTGAGTTTACTTGAGCCTAATCCTGAGTATGAATACATTTTGGAATAATCTGGATTTTCTGGAATTCCATTTACCAAGCGAACAGTTCTTCCAAGTAATCCATGTATTCTTAAACACGCGCAGTAATTTTCACTTCAGGTCAGCGGATCTCTTGATCTCACCACGACGCTCGCCGCAGAGAAAACAGCAACAACAAACATGGCGTCCGCTCGGAGTGGTTGGGACTTAGAGCGCATTTGGCTATTATTTGTACTCTCTGTTGATAAACTGACAGAATATGATATAAACGAAAGAGAAAGTATCAAGATTGTCCTTCGTGTTCCAATGAAAGCGCTTTTTCTTCAGCAGCTTGGCAGTGCTCGTTCGGCATTTTCTTTGCTGTCGAGCCAGTTGCCGCCATTTTTGATGTTGCTGTTGCTGTTGCCTTTCAGGTTAGTGCGTGTGACGTCTCTATTCCGGTTATTCTGAGATCAGGAGTAGAATGAGCGTGAAGAGTATTCCAGGTAATCCGGAATCAGAATAGGTTCCAAATGAACACTTCCAAAAAATCCATGGATTCCTATTCCTCAACTGGCTCAAAGGAATGCACCCTAAAAGTTTCGAACTTAAGTTGTCTAAATTACATGTTGTACCTACAGGACGAAGAATTCAGAATTTTGTTGTAAAATATATTCAAGGAGAGAATTTATCACATCGTTCTTATCAGCTAGACTAAGAATAATCCCTGATACGAGTATACCTTGAACAGCTGGACACCAATGACAGCGAAAATGAAGTAGAAGAGAAGAGTGATAAGGAGGATATTGCGAACGTTCTTGACAGAGTACATCATACATTCAAACACCGTCTGAAAATAAAAACACGATGTACGAATATTATAATTTAGTATATACCACACAAGTGAATAGTACTTTTCGCGCACGCTGATTGGCTAGCTCGGACGTGATTAGTCAAGTACTTAATTCAAGAAAAATAAAATAGCTTCCCATTTCGCTTCGGTTTCAAAAAGTCACAAATACAGTTACTCTTTAGTCCGCTAGTTATTCAGTTTGTGTGGTATATACTAAAACAATTATTCACCTCAGTGTCAGTGAAAGTGGTGGATATTTCCCTCCATAAATATCAAACAATATTCACATCCACTTTGGTGAATAATTGTTAACTATAACTACATCAGGGGACTTTGATAACATGGAGAGGTATAACACTCATGAGATATAACAATAATAATTCTTCTTGCAATTAATTCTTCTTTCTCTGGACAAGGTAATAATAATAATAATAATAATAATAATAATAATAATAATAATAATGATAAATTAGACTTCTAAAGTGCAGTTTCCACATGGAGATAAATGCTGAAATGTGCTATAAAAGTGTGTACAAAGTGGTAAGTTGAGAATCCTAGATCGTCCACTACAGCGGCTGCCAAGAATGCGAGGATGCTCTCAGTAAAACTAACAGACCACACAACGTCGGGATCATTATCCCACTTTTTCTGATAAATATGTGTGGTTTTTTAAGTACCTCGGTAAAGAGTCGGGAAACTGGCCTATGGTCTAACTTTCTTATCCGACATGCAGCTACAATGATAACTACAAACATTAGCATTCATAATTGTTAGCATTTAGTATTTTGCAGTCACTGGTGAGGTCACACTGGTACGCTGGTGTTAACCATAATAATATTATCTCTTGTGAAAACCAAAGCCTTTTTATTAGCTATGCCAAGCTGATGAGGCTTGAGTATTATGCCTTCATGTTCTACAAACCATGACCGCGGATTCTAACATTCAGGCTCACAATAGGTGGGTTGCAGGCATAAAAACAAGCACTTTGCAACCCAACTATTGAGTTATGGGTAAGGAAAATGAAATTAAGTTTTATGGTTTAGAAAGCAAAACTAGCTTCACACAAAAATGAGAAAAATTTCTCTTAATTCCCACGGGTTCATTCTTTTCTTTGGATATTGACAAATAGGTATTTGCGTGAATAATGCTATAAATTACAAACCTTTAGCTGCTTCGATTTATTGATGGCCTTTATCGGACGAAAGACACGAAACACTCTAAATGACTTGATTGCTTCCCTTGTCGAGGAGGTGGCAGTTGTTGATTGATTGGAACTGAAAGATTAAAAAACTTTCTAAGCATAATTATATGAATATCTAATCAATTTGTAACCAATTTTTCTATCCTATGTTTTATTTGTATCTCTTCGAGCCTATCCAACTTTTCATCAACCCATTCCACTAAAATTCACTTCACCACACGTTTGATTAAAAACCTTCCAGACCATAAAATTATAAAAACTTTTTCTCGACCAGTTCCAACAGTAACTATAAGGTTGCTAGAGCCACAAAGAAGGTTCCTACAGCCACAGGGAAATCCTAGAGCCACAAAGAAGGTTACTAGAGCCATAAAGAAGGTTTTTGAAGCCACAGAGATAAAGATGTTTTCTAGAGGCACAGAGTAGGTTTCTAGAGCCATTAAGAAGATTCATAGAGCCAATGAGGTTCTTAGAGCCACAAAGGCTCCTAGAACCACAGAGAAAGGTTCCTTAAGCTACAGAAACAGTGGAGGTTCCTAGAGCTACAAAGAAGGTTCCAGGAGCCACAGAGAAGGTTCCTAGAGCCATACAAAGGTTCCTTGAGCCACAGAGAAGGTTTTTAGAGCCACAGAGAGAGCTTCTAGAGACCCAATAATGGTACTTAGAGAGAGAGGGTTCCTAAAGTTACATAGAAGGTTCCCCAAAGAAGCACTTACTTCAGTACAATGGCGGCAATATTACAGGCAACTACAAATGTGTCGATGACGTTCCAACCACTACGGAGATAAGATCCCTTATGGAGAATTACTCCAAGGTCTATCATCTGTGGAGAGAGATTGAACCATGAAAATTAAATTTAAGATTAACAGACCAACAGGTATTCATTGCAAAAACTTTGAAAAACCATAGAGGAATACCAACCTTAACTAAAACCTCAAAAGTGAATATTCCGGTGATGATGTAGTCGAACCATTTTAACACCTGTTTTGAGGTAAAAACTCTATTAATTACTTATCAAATGAAAAGTTTATTTTACCAACCGTAAACAAAATAATCTGAACGCAAAAGGTTCTGGGAAATGAAAATCACCTAATTTCGACGTACAAGGGCTATTTTCAAACAGCACATATAAAAACTTAAAAAGAACTGTAGGTGGTACATTTACTTTTCTCTTTTTATTTCTTTTTCAAAGTTTCTCTGCTTTGTATTCATATTACATAGAACGACTTTGTTAAAGTAATTTCGGGCCAAAATTCTTCATAAAATCACACATTAGCCATCTTTGTACTTCGAAAACAATTTCAAGACTTAACAAATGTATTCCCTTTATTAATCAAATCAAAGTTTAGACCGAATTGTCAACCAAGTGTTTTAAGTGCTGAGAACTCGACATTGTGTTTCGTGCATATATGCAGTGTGTGAAAGCTAAATCCTTTGCGAGCCAAGTAGCCCACGGAGCCGGCGCTTATCTCCGGTTTCTGTAATGTTAAGTGGATGAGAGTCTTTGACTCCCCCTGGATGGGACACTAATCCATCGCAGATTAACTCCCAGCAGACGCTGGTACTCATTTGCCTACCCTGGAAGGATGAAAAGCTGAGTTTGCTTAGGCTGAAAAGAATGTCACACAAATATTCAAATCTCGGCAGTGCCAGGATCGAACCGGGGACCTTGTGGTCGGAAGCTGAGATCTTACCGACTGGGCTAACCATACACTCCCATATGTACAGTGTGTAAGCTCGGTGTATTATTTTCCATACATGCAACCGTGATACATCATGCCAGCAACTTACTTCGTTGGTCTCTTGTATAGGGGACTCAAAGGCCAGCAAAACACTGCTTAGTGCTATCACAAAAAGAATGAAGTCGTCAAAGTATCGAAGATTTACCAGCCAGTGGCACAGGCGACGAATTCTTGAAAGAAAATGAAAAACGGTCTTGTTGAATATCTGTTTTGTTAATCATATCCTCAGTAAACACTGTCTTTATTAAAGTGACAATGGAACTTAGCTAAACCCTTTACGAGCCAGGTGGCCCATGAAGCCGGCGCTTATCTTTGGTTTCTAGTGTTAAGCGGATGAGAGTCTTTGACTCCCTCTGGACGGAACACTAATCCATCGCAGGTTAGCTCCCAGCAGACGCTGGTACTCATTTACCCAACCCGGAAGAATGGAAAGCTGAGTTGGCTTGGGCGGAAAAGAAGGTCACGCAAATATTCAAATCAAGGCAGAGCCGGGATCGAATTGGGGACCTTGCGGTCGGAAAGCAGAGATCTTACAATCGCACCAACCATGCCCGCCAAGCCTAAAATTTAATTAAATACAAAAAATTTTCAATAGCCACAAGGCAGCTACAGTCCAATATGTAAGTAAGTACTATATAGAACATCCGAATACCTATTTCAACGGACCATGCATGACTTGTAAGAGTTCAGGGCGCCACAAAGAGTTAGAACCAACAAATTTAAAAAGCCTAAAATAATTTCAATTAAGGAAAGTGTGTCTCGAGCTTATCATTGTCGTTATGCGATTAGCAAAACCATTTGTGGCCAGAGCTCCGACTTTTTGTGTGACTTCAAATGTGCCGTAGCAATTTGAAAGAATAGTTTGTGAGCTTAGAGCATAGGACTAGAAAATATAACAGTTTTTATTGCGATTATTATGCGGTGCATCGTCGTGCATGGAACAGATTCAGGGCTAAGTGGTTATAGGTTACTGGATTTGAGTGTAGTCCTCCGGATTCAAAGCCCATTTTGGTTATTGTTTGGTTTTGATTTCGGTGATCCTAGAGACATGTCCCCTACGCTTGTAAAAACACATATGGTCTGCTTATAATAGTAATTATTAATTATAATACATTATCATACACTTACGGACTGTCAGGTCCGAAGATGAACATGGAACTCTTCCTTATTATAGGTACGTTTCTGGGAATGTTTCTTCGCCTCATCATGCGTGAGGCACTCCGCAGACTCTTGGCTAGGTTTCCTGGACTCACTTTGTTTTCTGGAATGCAATCGTTATTAATCAAATTATCTCTATTTAACGTATGATTATATCAATGAAATATAATATACATCTATATAGCATTTGGAAATTCGTTCTCTTTATAATATATGATCACACCTTCCTATAACATGTTTCTTTCGTTAATTTTACATTCATCAAAAATTTTTCTCATCAGCATGTAATTTTATTTATTAGATAGATACTGATAAAATACCAGGTGTTTCTTTTTATTAGACAAACTCAAGTATCGAAGTATAGTGGCAGTATTAAGGATTCGTAGATTTTCTTCGAGAGTCCAAATTCTCATGGAAACGCTAAGATGAAGCATTATCAGTTCTGCAGTTGATTTTCTAACAAATAAACATACCATCTTCGTTCTCCTCGTCCCTGTCCGTCGCGTTCTCTTGATCAGCCCTGGACGTCGTCTGTCCGTTTTGCTGGATGCCATCTTGACTTGCTGAGTTGTCTTGAGAAAATTTCAGCTTTATAAAAATAAAGCAAACACTTTTAAAACAAGCTCTAACAAAACTTTGGAACAAACCAAAATTCAATTTTTAAATGACACTATCAGTTAAAAAAGTTTCTAAAGGACACTTTATGACTTCAGTATTATCGTATTGATGTTTTTACTGGGTATTCAAAGTACAGCTATGTTACAGGTCAAATTGTTAAGCCTGTTCTTAGCTTCTACATAACCATAGGACTTACAGTACAACACAGTGCATGATCGTCCAGGTTGAGGTATAGCCAAGACGGACTGATGATGACGGTTGTTGGTATTTCAATTCCAATAGTCATCATTTGAGTCAAAGGAAAATTCGTATGTCAGTCAAATAATAGAGACCTTTAGATCCAAGAGAAAGAGGAGAACGAGAACGAGGAGAACGAGAACGAGTACAAGATTTCAAGAGTGCGCTTTTATTCAATTAAACTCGCTGTCGAGAGAACGAGATTTCAAGTAACAGTTGTCTTCTCGACAACGAGTTTGCTGGGAAAAGCGCGCGCATTCTTGAAATCTTGTACTGGTATTTGTAGTCTTACTCGGATCTAAAGGTCTCCAATACTAAATGCAGGGTTGCTGAGTGGCAAGTTCAGTTGTGAGATTCTCAGCTGTAAGACTTCAGTAGTGTTTTGCTATTAGTCAAAAAAATTTCACAATAAAAAATATATAATAAAAGCAATTGCTGCCTAAAGCTGTTTTAAAAAAGTAGGTTTTAAAATGATCTTAGCTTTCGCAGTTCAACGGCATCATCAGAGATAAAAATGTTAAGCATAAAAATGACATATATGTAAAAATAAAAAGCTCCCTAGGGTATAAAAAAGAATGTGATGAAACGAAGAATAGAGGATAGTGTGAAAGCCGAGATGCGTGAAAACAATTATTAAAACAACTACTTTAGATGTAAGATTAGTGAAAAACGAGTATCTAAAACTTGTGAAAGGTATATCAAAGTAAGTATCACTTTCAGCGTCAATAATTGAGACATCGATCTTATTGTTCTTATTTCCGCATTTCTTAAGATGTTTAAATACTGAAGATGTGTTGTGTTTAAGGTGTTCTGATA
>JAOBBB020007214.1:0-16175 GCA_025331005.2 Zoanthus gigantus | reverse complement strand
AGTAAGGATTCTCAAGTTTAGTGAAAGAGGAGGTATATCAAGAAATAACAACAAATATCAGTGCTTCGAGAGAAAAACAATTTAACTAAATAAAATTTGCTAAAATTGAACGAATTCGAAAAGAATTATACACACTATGACACTTTGACCATTGCCTGCAAATAAGTTTTTAATATCAATCGGTTCAAAATAAACATTACAACTGAAGTTTACATATTAAAGCACCTACCAGCGACTTTCTAAATGCTTCAAAATCAAAATAGGTCGTGTTGCGAAGAAGTACATAAAATTATGTATTAGTCCACAAAAGTTCTCGACAGAAACCCACTTGTCAGTTTGTAAACATCCTGTCTCAATCGACAGCGAAATAGACCGTCTTCTCACGCTTGCAGACATGATCACGTTCAAACACAAAATTAAAGTCGCATAACATTTCATAAAATTTCATGAACCCAAAATTAATGTTTATATGTTTTAGGAATTACTAATTACAAGCTTCTGAATTTCTCTTGTTGACTAAGAAAATATGGCTTCAATAAGCAAGCTTGCATTTGATCACGTGGGCAATCATAAGACTGAACCATGCATGTGTAGAAATTCGTGACGTTCTTCAGACTTTTGACTTAGAAATGCAATGCGCTTTAAGACTCGTACCACTGGCCTACAGTCTGGGCAAGAGTAATCATAAAACAATAGACATTTTTATTTATTCTGATATTGGATCCCACATGCATGAACAGACTTCATTTTTTTAGTATAAATAAAAGGGCAAAGCAAGTTATAAGGCCAAAGCAAATGGACACCTGGTAGAATATACGAGGAGGGGTAGGTAAGGTAGATTTCAACAGTCATGAGGGAGGGGTAGGTTGATAAGACGATCACACAGCGATTGCAAGTAATTAATAAAGACCAAAATAAACCAATTAAGGTGTCGTATTATAATCGAGAAATACGATTAAAACCCGAATTACACTCACTCACTCACTCAAGGCGATAGCATAGTGGCTTGGCCTCTTACGAGGCACTAACCACAAAAATCAAAAACCAAGATGGCACGTAGTGAGAGTGGTGTTCAGTTGGCAAACTCATATGCTTGCTTCAAATCTTTGTTAGATTTTCCCGTACAGATTCGCACAATTAATATTCTACAAAAATGGCACTACAGCAGTCCTACAGAATGGGCAGGCAAAGTTTTGCCGTGAAGTTAGACAATTTTGAGGGGCATCACGGCAAATTGTTGCACTGCCGTTGGTTATTTCAAGCCCTGCTAAATGTGGAACAAACCTAGTACATCTCTGAGTTCTAAGTACTGGATCACCTCTGCAAGAGAAGCAATAAGTGACGAAATGTGCTATGTGTCACAGGAACAAAAGTAGCCGGCTATCCAGGTGATGTCACTACTACCAGAGATATGAACACGTATACCTCTTTAAGCTTTCTGCTAAGCTTCAGTTGATTTGGGGGAACCCTTTTATACCAAGCAAGGCCGAGGTAAGAGGCGACAAAAAATATATCTTAGTGTCTTTACCTGTTTGTCCACCTGAGCAGTGTATCTGAAGATGAACTACAGCTTTGGCACCGATTCGTTTTTGAATGCATTGTACCGTATGGTATCTAGAAGAGGTCATGATTTCTAATGGCGGTACAAATTTTGTCAGTGCTGAGAGAGAGCTTAAGGAACTTGTTCCAGATCTACAAAAAGACAAGGTCTGCTGCAGGAGAGAGAGTCAAAAGGTTTTTGAACCCTCCTGGAGTACCCCACTTCAATGGTGTGCGTGAGATAAAGCCACCAAAAAACGAATAACAAATGTATTAGGAGATCCTGTCGTAACAGATAAAGAAGTGTGAGTGCTACAATTGGTGCTGAAGGGCTAATAAACTCATGACCACTGACTTTTTAGTTACCAATTATATCATGAACCTCATGACCAAACATTAACACCAAATCATTTCATCTATGGCCAAGTGGGAGGCGGTTTGCCCCAAAAACCGTTGACACGACTGCCTTCAGCCCGCAGAGATGGCATCAAATAAAGAAAAGAGTTTGTCCCTTCTGGCATAGATTGCTGTGAGAGTGGCTGCCAAGATGGAATCCCATAGGAAAATGGCAAAGCTCAAGACGACTCAAAGCCTGGGGATGTTGTTCTAGGTTGTGTCACCAGTCAACCCTCCTGGAAAATGGCCACTAGGAAAAATAAATTGAACCTTCCCAGGTGCTGATGGACATGTGCGAACTTTTAAACAGCCAGTTGTAAAGTTGTTGTAAAGAGCTAGTGATAATACATAAACATTGACACTATTGAAAAACTCTTAAAAGAAACAATATACATTACATTTGACACTTGTTGAGTTTTTTTTTTTTTTTGGCCTAAGAGACTGAAAAATAGTTTGGATAGAACCTCTAGGTTAGAAAACTTTTGATGTAGACACATCAAAAAGGGAAGAATGTCGTGTAGAATCTATATTTCTATCTTGTTTATTTTTTGTGGCACACCACAGGCCAAAGCCTGCAGGCTCACACCTCATGGTTTCCTATTTTGCACCGTAAACTGTGTTGTTCTATTTTTTGGAGTATTATTATCAAATTGAGAAAAGTCAATCCATTCACTAATCTTCTTTAAAACAGTTAAGTTTAATTTGTAAAATTATTGGACTCAGACCCCCACGAAAATTAAAAAATGCCCAAATATATTTCCAAAAAAGAGTATCATGACGACTTCACAATGCAAAAAAGTGGTTTTTTAGTAATGGTATAAAGCGCTGAACTGAAAATCATGGGCACATAAATGCATTGTCTTAAGAATGCTTCCTATTCGTTAAATATTGTACTCGATCCAGGACACAACGCTGCTTCACGAAGTACGTGTCCATTTCGAATGTTAGTTTGTTGATAGTTAATTGGAAAGGGTTGACAGTTGTCGACATGTCAGTTTCACAAAACTGCTTAAGCTGTTGATGAGTATGGCATTTGGGCAAAACGGACTAGACTTTGCACTGAAAATTAAAAAGCCGCTTAGTTAGCTAAACTGTTTAAGTTGCGTGGCAACAGTCACATACATACATTGTGCATATATTACCGACCTCCAACTGGTGTGGTTCATTAAGAGCCACTTTACTCCGGACTGAAGTTATAATTATGACAAAATAATATAGATGCATTTCCAGTAAATCTAGAAGGCCAAACTTTCAAATTTCCCAGAGGAGCAGATGTTTTCAATCTGGTTTTTGTATGGGCCAGATAAGTTAGTTAAGAAAATTTAGACATTGATCAGTATTAGTAAAGAGATTATTACCAACGAGTTACCTCCTGCCATCCTGATTTCATTTACTAAAGCCATCATGGAAGCCTTTATTGCTACAGCTACCAACTAGAAGATGTATATTTTTAAGGTGACCAGTCGTTTCACTACATGGTTGTATCCCTCCAAGTCATTTCACACTACTACTTAGGTAGTTTAGTCCAAAGCCTTCTAGCTAGTTTTGCACAACATTTAACCCTTTTGGCACCACGCCTAAGTCATTTTACCCCTAACTTAAAAATCTAAATTTTTTGCATAGAGAAGTTGTTGTAAAATGTTCTTTACTGATTTCTAAAACGTTAGCCATGCAGGTAAGGAACAGCTTAGAGCAAAATGACTGTGGGGCGAAACAACTGCTAACAATTTTGAAGATTGGCTTAAATTCTAAAAAAGCCAAGTTTCATTTCACTCTAAAAAAAAATGGCTTTCTATTCAAAGCAAATAACACATTTTGGTGTAAATGACAAAAAAATACATCAAGATATCATAGTTTTAAGTGAATATCATTGAAATAGCTGTACCAATGGGCAGTACAGGTAATCTACAGTATCACAGGATAACTCCAGAACAACTAGATAATATATAGAATGCTTTAAAAACTTTACATTTTCATTCAAAAACGGGGATCCCCTGAAGACAGAAAGCATTATTTTAAGTCTTACCTTACATTTTCATGTCTTTGAATATAAATCTTACGAAACTGAATATCTTCTGGTTTTCCATGTTCAAAGTCAGCTTGCATCTCCATAGCAACATATCTCGGCAGCACAGACAGTAACAACCTTTCTTGGTTCTGATTTTCCTTTTGAATTGCTAGCCGAGCTTCAATACACCGCCTTGTCTCTAAAAAGGCTTGCCGCTGGGAGATTTCTGTGGGGTAGTGAGTAAACACACCCGCAAAATTGGCACAGATGAACAGTAACAAGTTTCCAACCAACTGTAGAATGAAACAATCGAATGACTCTTCCATTTTATCAACTTTCAATACATCCTTAAATCATCCAAAAGTAAACCAACAAGCAAACTCTAGGCCTAGCAACAAAACAACATTAATTATTTTTCATCTTACTCTAATAAGTTGATATGAACTTATCAAAAAAATATGTACCAAACAGAACCGATTCAAGCTTTTTTTTTAAAAATGAAATGAATTTGTTTGTTTAAAGGATTAAGTTATTTGAACCATTTGTCATAACATAAAAGCAGAATTGGTGGAAGGACCAGTTGAGAGGGTTAGTTAGGAAGAAGTGGTGAAAGCAATAAGGGAAATGAAAGTGAGAAAGGCTGCTGACCCTAGGAATTAAGTGCTGAAATGATAGCTGCGAGTGGGAAATCGGGTTTGGTGTGATGGTGGAGCTGTGTCAGGGTGTGTTGGATGGAAGAGGAATGCCGGATGACTGGGCACTGAGGGTTGTGGTACTGATTTTCAGGGGGAAAGGGGATGCAATGAATTGCATGGCGTATAAGGGAGTGAAGTTGCTAGAGCATGCGATGAAGATAGTAGAAAAGGAGTTAGAGAGGAGATTGCAGCGTATGGTGAAAGTGGACGAGATACAATTTGGTTTTATGCCAGACAAAGGAACAATAGATGCAGTGTTCATTTTGAAGCTGCAAGAAGAATACTTAGACATGGACAAGAAGTTGTATTATATGTACTTCGTTGACCTGGAGAAGGCATTTCACAGGGTCCCGAGGAAGGTATTGGAGTGGGCAATGAGGAAGAAAGGTATACCAGAGGTAATGGTGAGAGCAGTAATGAAGGCTCGTATGAAGGTGCAAAGACAAGACTCAGCGTTGGACTAGAGTTGTCCAAATAGTTTGAGGTGAATGTTGATGTGCACCAGGGATCCGCTTTGTCGCCATTTGTTTTTAAGATTGTGGTTGGTGTGGTTACGGAGAATGTGAGAAATGGTTTGATGAGTGAGATGTTGTACGCAGATGACTTGTTTCTGACAAGTCAAACAATGGAGTGACTGAGGGAGAAGTTCTGGAAATGGAAGAAGGCATTTGAGACAAAAGTGGTAGTGAGTTGGGCAAGTTTAAGTTAATAAGAGTGACCAATGTCATCTATAATTGCTTTTACACTACTATGATTCAAGCTTCAGTTCTGCACTTATCAATTAGTACAGCATGAGTGGCAAGAAATTTTTTCTGCTCAAAATTAATATTTAAGCCTTTGGGATTAAGGAAGTTTAAATTTAACTCTAAATATTATTAATAATTAATAATTCTTATAAAAATATGTTCTATTAATTGACAAAATCTGACTCTGATTCTTCAATTATTATTCTGCACTCATGACAGCATGAGCAGTAGAGAAATTTTTTTCTGGTCGAAGTTATATAAATCTTTTAGTTAATATAATTTAAGCTTTTTGGATTTAGGAAGAAGTCTAAATTCAAATCATCTCTAATTTATATAATTAATATTTTATCACTTCTTAAAAATACTGTATGTTCTATAAATAATTGCTAAATTATTTTTTGATAAGCTTTTGCATTTACAGTCTGAGTTTTACTTTAACTCTTTTACTATTTTTTTTAAAAACTAACTTATCATTTCTTTAAAAATAAATTGTAGAAATTGCAAAAAAACTGACCCTGATACACAGAAATATTAATACTGTATTATATGAATCTATCTACTGTTTAATTTATGATTTTACTGCAAACCAGTGGTGGACACTGTCTCTAACTGCAATAAATATAAAGAACTCAGTAACAGATAATCAAAACAACTATAATTGAAAAGACTAACAAAATAAACATACAACTGCTATGTAAACAGTTTTACACAGTAGTAGCTATTAGCTAACTTTTTAAAAGTGAAATTATTGGGCAAGTAATAAAACTTGGGGTTACATGTTAATCAAGACTGAAATTTTCTAAAAAAACATTCAAGTTCAAAAAAAATATTAATATTAATGCCCACAAAAAATTAAGCTTTGTTAATCCAAAGGCTTTAATTACTGCCATACTGAAAGGAAAGTCTTATAATTAGAATCTCAAAATGTTTTACAATTAAAATACCTTTTGTCTGCCAACTGTAAGTTTCACACAAACTTCGTTTTCATTATTACAATGCTTTTAGTAATTAGTTTGCACCAAGAGCAACAGTTTATAATTAAGCATTAGTTTTGCTAATGCTTCTTTGTTTGGGTTATGTCTTTTTACACAAACCAACTTCACAAAAATTAATGCTGAGACTAATATTCCCCAAAAGTTAAAAATGCACATGTCTTAAAAAGGTTCTATCTAATATTATTCACACAAATCCCAATACATACAGTACACCAACTGCATTTAATTTCAATTGGTAAATTTTCAAGTTTGAAGTTCATGATTGCTTTTAAAACTAAATTTTGTTCATTTTGCATACACTGTACTTTGTGAAGAAAGAAAAATTAAATAAACATAATATTTTAAAAAAAGAACATTTTCATGATTTGTGACATGAAAATATAAGTTTATCAAAATTAATATAACTTGAGAACTTTTTAAGCTAAAAAACTATCCTCAACAAATTTAGAATTTATACAGAATAAATATAATAATATAGCCATGCACATCCCACATGCATTGCAATTTCACTACAGTCTAACTACTTAATATGTTTTTTAGCAACCTCAGCTTGTGTTCGTTATGCCACCCTGACAAGACCTAAGAAGGCCAAAACAGCTGCCCAAGGCTGCTAGAATTCAGTCATACTATATATAATTACTATTTATGGTAGATTCACATATAGTGGTTAAGCCACTACCAACATGGACCTAATGCCCATTTTAGTGACTTCAAGTTAGCTACTAGCATGTTTGTGCTATCTATACTTGCTAAAAATTTATACAATCATTCAATAAGATTAGCTGCCAAATCTTGTCATGCAAAAAATTCATTTTAAAAATTTGTCAAACAATTGAGAAAAATGTCAAAACGCACACATTTTTAGGGTTCATGTTGAGGTAAAAATGCAAAATTTTATCAAGGAGTTTCCAAGGAGAAGACTTGACATTTATGTTCAAGGAGCCTTAGCTTCTGAATGCTAGTGGTGTTGCTACGAAAATATTTTCTACTCAAACATTATACCTGAAGGTAGTACTACAATGCAAGTTGCTGTAGCAGTACCTCTGTTTAACTAGAAAGAAACTTGAAAATCAAGGAGTTTTTTCTGAGATGAATTTCAAGCACCCTTAATAAACAGTGGAAAACTGCCTTAAGTATGACCAACTTGTTAATAAAACACCTTGCTAATAAAACACCTAATTAATATGACCACTTTTTTGCATTTTCTTATAAAAACACCTTTAATGCAACTAATTCGTTAATGTGACCAATGACTAATTTTCTAACTAGATCTAATCAAAGGCTCTATGAGCCACCTCATGGATGAATGTGATGCTCTCCTTAGAGTCCCACATGCTTAGGCACTCAGAATATTGGTCTATGAACAACCAGCACACAAAAGAATTGGGAAAAAATATAGTTTAAACCTTATATGGTTTAAGACGTTAATTTTATACTTTCGACTAAACAGCTGACATTTCAAAGGTTAGTTTTGGTCATAGCACTGTTCGTCGGTTATATTACAATTCCACGTCAATACCAGAATATTGTTGGTCAGATAGCAAATCAGTGCAAGTAGCTTAGTTGAAGCCACTAGTATGGGTATTAAGGCTATGTTGGTAGCGGACATTACTGCTTATCAAATCTACTGTGAATATACGTGGGGCTGAGTGTTAGAAGCCATGGACATCTGTTTTGACTGTTTGATGTAAATAATGGAAACTTACAGGCCCAATACTTAGTACTAGCCCTTTACTTAGTAATAGCCCTTTCAACAGTGCATAAATTCAGCCCGTTTCTACCATTTTTGCATATGTTATTTACATTATCAAGAGAATGTGAAGGGTAAGGCCTGCAGCACATGAGAGCTATTCCCTGCATGAGCAAAAATTTATTCGTACCTGTTTGCTCGGCACTTAGCTAGCCATGTGCGCGTCTCTTGACAAAAGAGTCGCTACTATTGGCTAATTATGCTGTGTTTATTAAGCACCTTGCTCAAGTTCTTCGCACACGGTGAGATTTTCGCCCCATGTTTTTGAGTTTTGCTAGATTCAAGGGGTAATGTTCCGCTACCAACGCCGCCTTACGACCCATTTAAGTGGCTTCATTTTAAGTAGCTACAAGCACGTATACGAGAACATGGGGGTACTAGAGGTGAAAAAATATTTTCAACACTACAGAACCTTTGCCAAAATGGCGGCGATTCAGTCAATATTTTGTTGTCTACATTCAAATTAGCCCTACTAGACTCGTTTGTGGTAAGATATTCTTTTAAAAGTTTAACTCAAGAACGATGTTAGTAGGGCTAATTTGAATGTGGACAAAAGAATGTACTTTTGAGCGTCAACTCATGTTAGAACTTATTACTTTCGTGTGAACGGACCCAGTTCGACCGTTTTTTTATTTTACTCTCTTTTTTTCTTTTTCTTTTTTTCATAACTTAAAATTGTCTATAAAGCATTTTCTTACATTTTTGTAATAAAATTCAATAACAAAAACTTGGAAAAAAATATCAAGTTTTAAGATTAGATTGTTGAAAACGTTAATTTACCCTATACTTCATAGTTTTGAGTGTGGTTTGTTGATAGAACTTTTGGCTTTCATGTGAACGGAACCAGTTCAAGTCCTGTTCTGACCTTTCTTTTTTAATTTAATCTTTTTTTTTTCTTTTTCTTTTTTTATTCTTTTTTCTTTTTTTAAACTTAAAATTGTCTATAAAGCACTTTCTTATCTTTTTCTAATAAAATTTAATGCGATGTTTTCCTATGATGACACGCAGCCTAGATCCCACATGCTTACGCACTTAAGAGATTGGTCTATAAATAACCAGCATGCAAAAGAGTTAGTATGAGGGAAGAGTTGGGATGAGATGATTGACATTTTGTTCCTTGAAAATTTATAGGTTAATGCATACATTAATTACCCGATTAAAAGTTTACAGCTGAGTGAGCAAGTGAATTCACCTCACATCTAAACCTCATCGATGACTTACATCATCCATGAGGTAAAAATGGACAATTTTGTTATATTTTCCTTTGGGATTAAAATTTGATATCTTCTGACAATGAAACTTTATAGAAAGACCATATTGCACAATGCATAATAAATTGAAGATAGTTAAACTTATATGGCATAGCCTGACATCGACAACAAGTCTTTAAATAAGAAATAATTGGATATAAATTGAATTAAATATTTTTACCATTTGCCATAAACAAGAGAAAACATTGAACAAAAGAAAGTGGCATTTCTAGGCGTACCGGAGGAAGTGCTAGTCAAGATAAAGACAGTGCGTGATTTTCAAATCAAAACCATTGTCAGAGTCAAAACCACTGAAAACACAGAAAAATAATGGCCTGTATAATCCAGCTTTTCATTTAAAGTTGTTTCATAATTCTACCATTTTCAAATAATATTATTCACTAAAATAACTCATACGAAATTCAGAATTGAATATTTGTGTTTTAATGCAATTGCAAGTAGAATGATTTACGACAAGTTTACTCACATTATACTAAAACATTTCTGACCAAATTTTATTTGCTAGGAAGTTTTTCAATGCAGATTTTAAATTAAGGAATTTTGTCAGGTTATACCATGAACAAGAGGTAATTTTTAAAAATACATACCACCCCAAGATCAATTGATTTCCTGTATTTGAAACTTTTTGTAAATGCTAGACCTCTCTCTGCTTTTCATTTGGGACAAAAAACAGTAATTTAATTTGGCTGCTTTAATTATTATAATAAATAATATTCTGCCTTTATTCAATTTATTTTCACTTTTCACCTAGCATATATTTTAAGTTAGCTATCAACCCATCACATTCAATAAATTAGCTTTATAGCTCGCTAGCAGTAAATCAAAGCATCTTATTCTGGGGACAAGGCTAAATGCTCTGATATATTTTGGGCAGTTCAGTTTCAAACATTTTTCCTCTTGAACACGATTCAAAGATTGTGAGTAAATTCATAGAGAAACAAAGTCCCAGTCTACTGTACTGGTTTTGTCTAATTAAATATGAGATAGTAAAGTCACTGAAAACACTAAATATGATATTGCACTGATAAATATTAACTTAAAAAAATTGCTTATTTTCATAAACAAAATAATGTTTTCTGCTTTTCCTTAGTTTCAGGATATTAGTAAACAGTAGGCTCTTATGCACTGGGTGTACTGGGAGCATAATGAATGCACCCCCAGAATGTTCAAACTTTGGTTGCACACCTCAACAAAAATTTCTGCATATGGCCTGGACAACACATTCCTACATGTTGATTATTTCAGCTCTGATTTTTTAAATATTAAGTTCTTTTTTTAAATGAACACATTGTTTTATTCCAACAAGTTGTAAGAAATAAAATAGCTAGGTTAACACTGACTTCATTTAATTCCAGTCAAAAGCCAAAACCTTAATTGTAACCTTGAATGCTTAAAATCTTAGTTGTCACCTGCACAGATAAAATACACATAGATCTAATTTTAATTTAGAGAGTTTAAAATAAGAAATAAAAATGTCATCTATGTCTTCTTTTTTCCAAAAATAGTAAAAATGTGACAACAATTTCATATTAATTATTATCTGAGTTACCGAAGAAAAAATGCCTTTTCAGTAATTTTTTCACTTTTTATTTATTTACTCGCGGCATACAGAAATTTCCACAGCCAAGTTTATATTTCATTGTTGGCAGTGTTTTCAATTGTTTTGACAATTACAGTTAAAAGTCATGAATATTCAAACTTTTCAATGATTTGCATCAGCGCTACTTAAAAATTCTATTTTCAGTCTAAACGAGACAAAACAAATATAACACAGATTTTAAATCTTATATCAACGAAGTGTTTCGTTTGTCAATAGCTAGTTAGAGAGAAAACTACATTAACTTGGGATTTTTTGCAACAAAAATTAACGTAAACAGTGTGATATATCGGAAGAGCATTAATTGAATACGTGTACGAGAAATATTAATTTTTATCTTTTTTTAACCTTCTGAAGTTATTTTTCTAAAAACATTTCAACGGTCAATACTACAATGTTTTGACATTTTAAAAAGAGGTTGAATCGACTAATAGTAATGGAAATTAACAATAACATTTCTGATTTTCATCATCTTGCAATTACTGAATTAGTAGTATTTTGCATGCCCCCACGTAAGTTTTTGATTACTAATTTTGACTGCTGGGATAAGGCCAGTTCTAATGCAATAATTAGGGTTAGCAACTGATATGTGAGTTCTGGCTTGCAGGTTTTATGGGGGTACGGAGTCTTTCCGAAACTGGGTTCAAAACAAATATTAAAAAAAACGGATGGGTTCTTGCAGTTTGAGTCACAAAACCAAAAACTTCACCTGTCAAACAACTGAAATGCGAGCGAAAGTAACTATTGACTGCTACAAAAGAATTATAGTGTACTCGAAAAACACGCATTTTTAAATTCGGCAATTGAGAAATAACAAGGTGATGACAACAAAACCAAACTGAAACGTGGAAATTTCGGAATGACAGACTAGAAAACAACATACAACGTTAAAAAGCAAAAACTTAAAAGGCGCTTGCAGCCCACTCCTATTATACATAAACTTCAATACATAATTTATAGCGTGAAAAGAAATCTTCTATTTGGTACAATCTCTTAAAACTCTGACTAACAGTAAATAGACGAGAAATTCACCACACCAAAACAACCAAAACCGTACTTACCAGGCGCCATAAATGATCATGGTCTGCGTTCATGGCTGCACTTGAAGTGAGATGTATCGTTGGCAACAGACATCCCCCCAAAACTGCGATCCGCATTCGAACCGGCAACATTGTGTATGTCATGTAGATAAAAAATATTGTAATCCATACACCATCGGACGGAGAAGAATATGTCCTATCGTCTTCAGTCTTGGAATCAGGAATCGGACAAAGAACAACAACCAACACAATTCCAAATGAAATAAATAATAAGACATAAGAAATCCATTTTAACTGTGCTTGAGAAGAGCCGCTGCGATTGACTATAAGTAGAAGTCCAATGTAAATAACAGCAAAAACTACAAGTAAGATTCCCTCGATGTTGTTTATCTCTGGCTTGTGTTTTTCTAACAGAAACTGAAACAGTACCAAAACTAAAGTCAGAATTAACAGGAGTACAATCAAACAGCTCGCAAATTTTTGATTTAGACGGAATATATAACGCTGGTAGAGGCTTTCGAGTTTGTCCGATTCGAACCTTTTGGATTTGAAAACTCTGGTAAGTAGATTCCATGCCGAATAACAACAACCACCACCACAAACATGCCCACCTTTAAGCGCCAGTTCGGGATCCTTCGGTTTTTCTTCGTGAATTGCAGAGTTCTGACCATTTTTTACCGTCACATCTGGCACACCGTTTGTTATAGATTCTTTCTGTTCTATGTGGTCGTTGGATTTTGGCGTAGTTTCTTCAACTCCAAGCTCGACCGATCGAAGTCGGACTTCACTCACTAAACTGCCATCTGCACTAGCAACGGTTTTAGGTCCGTCGTTTTCACTTTTTGACTGAAGAGTTGATCCTTTAATGTTCTTATTCAAGTCATCTTGTGATGAACGGACATTTTTTAGTTCGATATCTTCTCCTTCCATCGGTTCCCAGGCTCGTTTGGACGGGGTAGACGACCTTCGTGAAACGCTGTCTTGTTGCCGAGCTAACGAAGAACAAGACATGCTCAATTCAATTTTGGACAATAAAGGCAAATTAAAATTCA
This sequence comes from Zoanthus gigantus, assembly GCA_025331005.2. Taxonomy (NCBI): domain Eukaryota; kingdom Metazoa; phylum Cnidaria; class Anthozoa; order Zoantharia; family Zoanthidae; genus Zoanthus; species Zoanthus gigantus. The sequence continues at coordinate 3,086 of JAOBBB020007214.1, read as the reverse complement.
GTTGCAAGTCAAATCTTTGCTATGTGCTAATATTGTCAAAAATCTTTTCTTTTTTAAAATTCTTTCTGCACTAAGCGGCCAGTTTTGCAGACAGCCCTGGTAACCAGTGATAATACAACTAGTCGCGAGTGAAATTAACTAAAATCAACAAGCAAAATATATATTAGCCGAAAAATCGGCACTGCTAAAGTCAGCGGTTCCCAGCAAAACTTGTCATTAATTTCCATTCAAAGTGCGGCGTCATTCAAAACAATTGCAAATTTAAAGAGATAGCTGCATAGAAAGCAATCTAGATTGACATCGCTTCTTTGGAAAACTTCAAACACCGCCATAACTCACAATCTGTATGAAAATTTCTTCTCTTTAGTCACGTGATCTGCTCGATTGTCACCAAAACATTTTGAAACTTCGCAGACAGGAATCTGAAATAACATCAAAATACTTCATCTGTCATACTATGTGATTTTGTTGTGAAAAAAAAAACAACCGTGACTTCAAAAAGTTTTTAAAAATGCTTGATTGGTTTGAAGTTGACAATTAAATTCTCCGGAAGTTTTTTTAAATTTTCTTTAATAGCAGTACCAGTAAAATCTACGGACATCGTTCAAAAGCTTCCTTTTAACAATAGACCATATTTGTTGTCACGTACTGCACAAGCTAAAGTTGTCAGTGTGATGTGTTTTTATATTCCTTTTATATCATGTGACACTAAAAAGACTCTGTACTCACTAATCTAGGCCTCTGAAACAAAAATTCGCTTTGACTAAAACAATTTTGAGAACTTTATTTTTAAAGAAAGACAATGAAAATCGAGAGCTCTCTGTAAATGATGCAGCGATTTCATGCTAAATTCTGGTAGTGAAGCTGTCCGCGGGCGAACACAGTCCGGTATTGCATGATAGTTGATACGAGAGTCGGCCCCGGCCCAGCTACAAAGTTGGCGGGAGTTTCTTATTTGTTGACTATGATGGCGGAATTGTGAAAATTTCCCACTACATAAAGTACATTTACTAAATGATATATTTAAGAACATTTGAGAATGAAATAACCAAAATATTTCTCGCAGTCGACAGATACTGTTTTGCAAATTTCTTGAAACTTTGGTTTGGTAAGTTTAGAAACTTTTTTAAATGTTTTCGGGAGCTTTATCATTCCGCGACAACACTTTGTTTATGATTACCCCAAGGCGCAAAGCATTTTGGGTAATGGGAAAGTAGAGAATTCTGAAAAAAGAGCGTACCGAGAGCTTGATTATGCCAGCAACTATCAGCCTTGGCGGCAGCTGGTTATGCAGTTTTAAAAATATATGAAAAATGTTCGACCCGGTTGGCTGACTGAGCTGAAAGTTTTCCATGTAATCAGGAGCCAAATTTTTACAGAGTTATGTGGATAGCCAGGATCTCGGTAGAAAAACTCAGCCGGCTCAACCAGGCTTGCCCGTTCCATGAAATCGGGGCCTCATAGTAGGCAGTCTTGGTTTTAACATGAGTAAAATAAAATGAATGGCTGGAAAACAGCTGTCTACGGTTGAAGTTTCTGGCTCAGTCCGAGCTCTTACTCATATTGGTTCACTGACAAATTAATTTCAACGTAGTTTTCCAGCCAGTGATTGGACAACATGTGAGAACTCATGGCCTTGACAAGCTAGCAAACTTTGATCATCTTTTTAAAGTTCTTAAGAAATGTAAATCTAAATTCGATTGTCTGCTGTATGAAATGCTTTACATCAGGGACATTAAGCCGAATTTGAATACTCAAAGGGATTCAATACGTGCGAAACTTTTTACTTAACATTCCATTTTATTGTGTATATTCATTGTATTTTATCCGTTCACATTTTATATAATACGTATTCAATTATCTCAGTTAGCATTTGACTTGAGAATGGCGTTGTGTTTGCGCCGAAACGTCGTCGTTTTTTAAACCTTTTTTAACTTTTTAACTTTTTAACCTTTCTTAATGGATTTTAAGAAATTTTTAGCGTTAAACTTCAGTATTAAAATATTTCGCAAATCTCTTTTGATATCGATTTTTTTTTTGTTTTGTTTAGAACAAGGTATAAAATTTTGCAATATTTACAAACAGGGTGCAACAATTCTTCCCGGATGAAAATTGGTTTGACTGGGTTTTGATGTACGTGAGGTTTCTCCTGATTCACGGGCCTGACCTGTTTAGAACAGGCCTAGGGTGTCAACCAGATTTTTTAACTGGGATCCAGGCCACCAAACCGCTAACTTTTGCTAACTCCGGGTTGCAACCGCCATTTTGTAACGGACTTTTGAAATCTTTTCTGGCTGTTTGCTTCTGTAAAACGAACTTCTTGGGAGATTGCAAGTATATTAAGCTTTGAAATTTATCCTTCCGTTGCCCTGCCGAGTTAGAAAGCGATTGAAAGTCATTTAATGGCAAAAATTGTGTTGAGAACGCGACTTGTTGACTCGATAAGGATCAAAAACCCTCCATCTTTGTCTCCTTATAGTTGGGAAGGAAAAGATTTTGTAAAAATCGCTAAAATGGCTTGAAATCGCCATTGAAGTTTAAAGCAACATTAACAACGCTTCAGATACAAAAAATATTTTTTTCACTCGTTTATTCTATTCTCGAAGTTTGTATGGGTTTCCTGTGGATACACCAGTGACTATTCGTCGAGTGAAACTATCAAATTGATACTTCAAATTCTTTTTTTTTCTTACCTTTGAGATTTTTTAGACCAAATTTTCTTGATATTTTAGTTTTTTATGGAATTGCTTTTTGAATATGAACGCTTAATTCCTCTTCCGAAACGTCTTCTGAAAAGCGGGAAAAGGACGCCATATCGAATTTCCTGTTTTCATCCCGCAGAAGCTATCTATCACCTGTTAATAAGCAACCTTCGTTCACTGTAAAAAATCCGCGCCTGCAACGGGTCAAAATCGATCACGTGATTTCGGTCTATCTGTTACTAACCGACACGGCCGTGCATAAAAAAATCATATACCTATGGCTGAGTCTTCAAAAAATTCAAACCACAACCTATATCAACCAAAATAATTTTAATTGAGCTTTTACTCCAGCGAAAATTGTCCTTTATCAGAGTATACAATCAA
>JAOBBB020007142.1:0-16176 GCA_025331005.2 Zoanthus gigantus | reverse complement strand
GATCAATTCTCATTTTCTCATCACCAAATGTCATATTTTATATGTGTTATATAAGGAGAAGTTGGTTGTTGATAACTGACTGGCACTGAAAGGGTTAAAGTATTTTTTATGCTAGTACAAATGTACATCAATTAAGTCTGGTTTTTGAAAATTGGTTGTCTCGCATTTTCTTACTAAATATTGAGCCCGAGAGGCGAGGGTTTCGTAGGCAGCCCCCAAAAGGATTGACGGCGCCGAACCGTTTGGCCTCGAGATCTGTGGGAACTATTTTTTAGAATTTAAAAAAATAACCACACAATAATGTTAACCACTTACGTCGGAGTTGAAACTCTTGTTGACGATAACAGAAAAATTAAAATATAATAAATCAAAAAGTCAACAAGACGTATATAAAAATTAAAAAAAAAAACTATATGTCGGCTAGCCAAACACCTGAAGAAGGCTTGCCTAGTCTGGCTAGCCGAAATATTAATATAGCATTTTTTAAAATTTTATATACGTCGTGTTGACTTTTTGATTTTTTATATTTCTGTGGGAACTAACGGTGAGCCATCAAATGAGTACGTTTTGTCGATAAGTTTGCACTTACGAAAAACGCACATGATGTTGCTCGAGCTTTTGCTTTTGCCGCTCTCTGTGTGATTGAATATTATTAAGATCTTCCGGGTCTGATTGAGAGACTCGACAACTTAAAGACCTTTGTAGGTACCGACTATCAGGTAGATCATTAATTTGTAAAGAGAACAAAAAACATTGTCTGGCCAGGATAACGTTCTTCTTTAAAAGCTGATGCACACTTTGTTGACTTCTCCTATCTATATTTAGTTCAACGTTAAAAATATAACAGAGACAGCTGTGATAAACATTTTAAAAACATGCATTTTAAACTTTCTTAAGAAACATACATAACATAGGAAAGAAAGAAGCATACATAAAAATGCATGCTTTTAAAATGTTTATCACCGCTGTCTGTGTTATATTTTTAGTTAATCTACGATGGCCAAAGACCAAGAGTTTATTATAGATCATTATTGCCTGGACCGTTGACTTATTGTAACAGATGGGCAGCTATTGACGAAACAAGTAGGAACAGCTGTTCTGAGAAAAGGATTTTACCGATAACATTAGGTCATCCGCACTTAATGTAATATTTACAGTCGTCTAACCGATCCAAAATTTTTGGAATTAGCAAAAAAATAAAAAGTAGAAGTTAATATGCTCTTACAATTTTATTTTATTTTATGGCCCTAAATCATAATTTATGTCTGCAACATGTCCAAGAGAATATATCCGTATCATCGCGCACTAATCTTGCAACTCTGCGAAAGAGGGAAGTGGACGTATTTACTACCACTGGACGTTGCTTCCATCACCACAGTGAATGCTCTTCTTTTTGCAGGGAGCTTTCAGTCGTCGTCTGGTAAAATCTACAAAGTAGATAGTAGGTAAAATCTACAAAGTTGGCTCCAATAACTTGTAGCTTGCCAAATGGTTGTTTCAAGACAATTTCAACAAAGTCTACTAGTTCTTGTTCTCCTTGGTGTTTTGAAGCCAGTCCGGCATTTGGTCGATACATTTAGATCTAAAAATCTTGTTCTCGAAAAGTTCTTGAAACGTCATTGATAAATCCTTTTTTTTTTTTTTTTTTTTTGAAGAATCGTATTTTTGCCGCACACGAGGAAGGTTCTATAGTGCCTTGTTTCATGTTTTATGCAGCTCACCATTTACGCTACAAAACAATAAATTTACGATAAAGAAAAACACTTTATGTTAATTAAATTAAAGCGCGATATCGTAAATATCAGTGCACTCAAAGGACTAAATAGCCAATGTTTTGTTTTTGTTTTACCTGACAAACCAATCTTATATTTCGCTCTCGTCCGAAAACGACTGCAACTATAAAATTAAGTGGGGATAGCTTTAACTCTGTAGCTGCCCATGCTACCCTGGGAAAAGATCATAAAATTACTCGACACACTTCAATCAGTCTTTTCTGCGTTCATTGGTTCTCCTTTATTTGATATATTCTAAGGCTAATGATCAAGACATCAACTCCTTACTTATAATACAAGACAATCATAATCAACATTGTTAACCCTAAGTTGTCTGAATTAGATTCAAGTGCACCAAAATATGCCGTCGATTTCCCAAGCAATTCTGGTCATCATTTAGCAAAAAATTCTGATTCCTTAAGTTTTTTAATTAATTAATTTTTAAGGTTAATTAACATCACAATTGCCTTATCCGCAGCTCCATAATGTCTCTGATGGTAGGCTCAGAGATTTCCTTTGAGGAAGTGACAAAACGCGACCCGAGTCCTATACCCATGGAACGAATATGTGAAGGCCTGGTAGCTAAGCCTGGAGTATACTGGGACAATGACGTAAGGCGTTATATGGTGGACATAGAATCAACTAAGGGTACCCATGGTTTTTTGAGGCTTCCTTCGGAAGTGGACGAAGATGACATCAGAAAAATATTAGAAGAGAGCTATAAATCCAAAAGAAAAGTTGTCCTTGTTTACACTGTCTCAACTAATGAAATCTCTTCAGTCCGAAACTGATGGCTCTAACCAGTTGAAACCAATGGTCAATGCATGAAGGTTGTTAAAGTCCGTGTAATTGTAGTGTGGACTGTGTCTGAGGCAAAAGCAAATTCATTGACGCAGGATAATCACAAAAAAACCGTTAAACTAGCAAAACTCTGGGTTAATATAGCGTTGATAAAGTAGATCAATGTTGTAAGCGACACAAAGTTGACATTATTATTGTTCAGAAAACTTAGTTGAGCAAAGAGGTTAAAGTTGCTAAGTTGGAAGAGTAAAACTGGCTTTCGTTAGACAAGCTAAATAAAAAATAACGGAAAAGTGTTGTTTGGATAAGGCAAATATTTTACTTGCAGTTAATAAAATAAATACGAAAAAAGAAGACTCTAAAATAATAAAATAATAATATATCAACATGTGGTTGATATACTATTGTTGTGTAAAATGTGCTAAGAAAGCGAATCGAAAGTTTATACACCATGCATGTCTTCTGTAAAGCGGCACGTTTCTATAGATCTGCTCAATTTACGTATTTCGCTTCCAAATTTTAGAAGAAAATGGAACAGATATATAAAAACAGGTCCGCCGTCTCTCACTACTAAATCCTGCTTTGACGTCATGAACGAGAAAATAATATGGTAGTTACCAACCTCCCATCGCTCGCTCGGTCAAGGTGAAACCGGAAGTGATTTTTCCAAACTTTAAACGCATATTACTGACATCATGAAGAAAAATCGTAATCGAATTTTTTATTGCCATTACCATTAGAAAGGTAATGGCACTTTTTTACATTCAAAAACCCCACAACTGATATATACACATTAACTATTCTTAGAAAATTTTTGGCCGCCATCTGTTTTCATCTTTTTAGTTACGGTGGCATTATGTTTAGTCGTGTTTATACACGAGCGTTTCATTCCTTTCTTCCTTTGGTATCTTATAACGCGCTTTGTTTGCCAACCTTTTCTTTTTATCCTGTCCCCCATCCCCCCCCCCACACACACCCTTCCTTTCACTTTCTTCTACGAACTTCCCGTCTTCTTTGTCTTTCCTTTCTTCTTTCACACATTTTGTTGTTTAGTCCACACACCATATTCTATATATACTGATTCCTTTTCTATACTCATACTTTTTATCTTCACTCCGACAAAGGAATGGCGCAGGGTCGTACTTAGGATTTTTTGTCTGCGGGGGCAAACTCGGCACACCGTACCTTTACAGGGATCTCCCAAATACAGGTAGAGTTTCTAGCTGGGTGTTTTGTTTTCACACCTACACTGAAGGTTGCCTCTAAAGCCGTTAAGGAAATAAACCATTCTGATGCTTTTTGTTTTAAACTGTCATAATTTATCATTATGGAATAAATTATTGTTTATTTTTCCTGGAGGGGGCATCCCTGACTCCTACCCCATGCCCCTTCCCATCCCGCGCGCTATGCACAGCCCTGTAACTTCCGAAACGTCAGTTATTTTATCTATTTTTCAACAATGTCCAACTTAAATTGTTTTTATAACTATATTTAAGCCTTTGAAAACTCCTAATCTCAACAATTTACATATCAATTATAATTAGAAATATTAATAGGAAAGATTACATTTTTGTTCAAGAAAGGCTACTTCAAGATGTTGTTAAAGGATTATTTTCATTTTCAAGTAGCATTCACAATTATCGTATATCAGACAATACAATTCGTTTTACAAACCCCCTTGCAGATGAAATTTTAAACAGTTCAGTAGCATTATGTTTTCAGAGTGCCAACTGTCTAAAATTTTATCTGCAAGGGGGTTTGTAAATACAATTTTATACAGTTAGCATTATGTTTTCAAAGTGTTAAATTTTTCAAATCTTTTTATATTGCCAATCCAAAATGCTGTCACTCCAACCCCATGCAGTTCAAATCTAATCTTCAAACATTAGTCTTAACTGAAGTTAATTTTGGACTTCGTCATTAATCTGCTTAGCTATAAATCTGTTATTGCTATGTTTAAATTAATGTTTGTATTTTTCCCCCTTTACATTAAAATACTTAGAATACTTCGAGTTCATTCACCATCCGTCATCCGATGTTTATTACAATGTTTCTTTATGAAATCTGTATCTTCTATAAGCCCTTTGGTTTCCCTAACAGGTCTATTTTTTTTTCAATTTTCAGCAGTTGTACCGTGTTTTTAAATATTATTTGTTAGTTTTATTTGTGTTCTAGCAATGCAAACTTTCAAAATAAATAAGCGAAACGATGTGAAGTTGAAAAATCCTCAAAAATTAAGAACAGGCTAAGAACATTCCAGGCCTGGCCGGCGTAGTTGGAGCTTCAAAACCGCAAGGACGTCCCGTAACCTGTGACGGATTAGTGTCCAGTCCAAGGAGAGTAAAAGACTCTCATTCGCTTAATAACTTTATCCGGAGATAAGCGACGTTTCCACGGGCCATTATGTTTGTAAAGGATTTAGTATACCGTAAGAGAGACTTTGGTTCGGTTTCCGGACGGACCAACACTTAGGGTCTTAAAATAATGGAGCGGAACTTTTTGCCTTTGACTTCGTTCTAAAATCTGTAATGCATTAGAATTTGCGTCTAGAAAAATGTTAACCCGATGTGATGTTGTCTATCTGTCTTACTAAAAGCATTATCAATATCGATCCCTTTGGCAGACAATCTCAGACTCAACTGTCGACCTTGCAAATGGTAACTTTGTAGGGAGCTTTTGAGCATGCGTAACCGGAAAATTTGCTTAATAAATCTGACATATTTCAAAGTATAATAAAAATAACATTTTGAATTAAATCAGATATCGTAAGATTGTTCAAAGGAAAAGACGATCTTTGTTTTCGAGAGGATTTTACCTTTCAGTTTGACTTTTAGATGGCATGTATAAGAACCTAAAGAAGGCAGGTCTGGCCCGCTACATGATAGACCATCGAAACAATGTCGTAGATAGTTATCTTACTAACGTCGGGCATGCAAACAGGATAAGTTGTTGTACGATATTGTGTGTCATTGTTTCATTTAGATCTAGAACTAGTATATATAGAAAATAATGATTCTTTTATTTGTCTTTACAAAAATTTTGCCATTATGCAAGCCTCAATGACACGATTTTAAGCGCTATTAATTAAAGCGCTCCAAATTCTTTCTCAGCTGTAGAAAGTGTGACAACTAAAGATAAGAATTTGTTCTGAATTTGTTCTATGAAACAAAATTTACTGAGTGGTACGGTAAATAAAAATTAAATGTTAGTCAGGCATCAAGTTTAATTTTTAAAATGCTTTCAACTTGGATTCTATAACTTGCTGTCCTGATGGAGTTGATTAAAGAAAACCAGAAAATTGTCAGGGATGAAAATGTTTTAGTTTGATGCCCTTTTGCAGTCGGGGTTATTGCCTAGCAGTGACACAATATTTCATCATTTGGAATTTGCACCATATCTTCTTGCATTTCGCGTTTTATTTTCATGTCTCACAATTTAAGGAAAAGATGGAAGTAAATTAGCATGATGCGTAAGTTTGCAGTTTGGAATGTTAGATTATATAGAGATGAGAAAGCAACAGATCATCTCCAGGATTCATCAATTGCTGGTATTCGTGACAATTGCGTTACATGCTTTTCAGCGAGAATGACTTGTTTTTAAATAGTCTGACATAGCTCCACAAGGTAGGTTAATTGGCAGATTTAATAAATTCCTTGACAGTACTAGTGGAAAGGCCAAATATATGTTTATAATTATCTTGCCCGACGACATTTGAACTCGAGCTATCGCAGTCTCTGCCTTGGAGTTGAACGTTGTGGTGAGCAAGTTTCTGAGGAAAAGGTAAGGTTAATTTTCCTTGTAACTAAGGCTGTTATTTTACTAGAAAATTCTCCGTTGACAAACCCCAGTTACTCCCGAGCAAAAACCGAAAACATTATGAAAATCAAGCCCCAAGAAAGGTCATTTGCTGGCTCATCGGTTTCCGTTTTGGAACTTGTATTCGAACACAAAAACCGTTCTAGTTTTGGTTAGAAAAATATTTAAACCATAATACAGACTGACTTAATTATATTTATCGATATAGATACTTCCTTGAAGCAGAGGTCTTTTGCGCGTTAAAAGACAAATAAAGTCAAAATTATTCTTTACTGACACGTCTGAGCGCCAGCCAAAATACATGAGTGCTTTATTGATTTATTTCACATAAACGGCGCTTTTTCTTATTTGAAAATCGAGAAGTTTATGACAAAATATCGATAGCACACATTTCAGTTTGATACAGTAACAAGTTAAATATACTAACGAGAGTATTTCTATCACTTGCCCCCCAGTGTTGATTGCTGTATGTTTAGTATGATATAAGCATCCTCGGGGAAAATGAAAAACGTGTGAGTTTCGAGAGATAACTCGGCTATAATTCTTTGTCAACTTCCGTTTTAAAGGTCTTCGTACAAAACGTAAACGCTATATTGGACCACAATTTTCAATTGTCTGACGAAATTCAGCAACATAGGGTCAACAATCTTGAGATAATATGGAACATTAATCTAATAAACTTTGTTATCATGAAGAGGCCAATACCTCTCGTCTATTGTAGCTCAGTACACCACAAGGATGTGTCATTACACACATTTCAATGTTTCAGTGATACTGCAATTGTTTTAAAAAGTTATTAGTCATTTCACCAAAGTTTTTCTGTTCCAAAATTAAGCTCTAAAGAATCCAATTTTTCCACCGTTTAAATTTGAAATAGTAAAACTTGGAAAACCATGTTGTCTTATACAAGTATATTTTAGAAAGACGCCATAACTACCAATTGCTATGGGCCAGACCAGACCAGCAATGTAAGGCGCTGTTGTTGCAAACAAAGGCATATTATCATTTTGTTGTGGCCCTATCAAGTTTTCAGGATATTTATCTATCGCCAAACGACAAAGTTTACTTTCCTTTCAATAAGATTGCTTTTTCTATTTCTTAAATGCGAATTATTTAAACTGCTCCGAAAAAGCGCATTTCTTAATACAAAATAGAACTGACAACAAATTTTTTTATAAAATGAGTTTCCTGCAAAAAATATACCGATTCCTTGAGTCCTGACCGGATTCTTATTATTGGCTTTTGTGCTTTCACTGACCGACTCACTAACACACTCACTCACTAACTCACTCATGCACTGACTCACTTACTGACTTACTGACTACTCACTCACTCACTCACTCATTATCACAAATGCCCCGACTTCATGAGCAAGCTGAGTGGTAAAAGGAAAAAAATAATATATAGATTTCTTTTTGGGAGGAAGACTATTTTGTGAGCGAAAGTGTAAGACACAGCGAGAATCAAACTGGAGACCGTGAAACTTAATGTTACACAGACAGCCCCAGCTATCTTTAATAGCATTTTCTTTGGGATCTAAAAATAACTTGTGCAAAGTATTGTGGGATTGAAATTCGAACAAACACGGCTTTTTTGATTCCATTTAATTCAATTATCGGATTTTATTTTTTATAAATAAACCAAAATTCTATTTGTTATTTTGGAAAATACCTAAGCGGGAAGCAATTTTATAACAATCAGAGACTTTCGTGTTCAGTGTTTGTCCGCTTCTCGATCCCAACATTCACCGGCAGCTTAAATAGTGATGTCATTTTTAAAAGGTGCTATTTGTATAGGAACAGGCCAGTTTTAAAGCTTATTGCACGTTTTTTATAGCAAGAAATAACGTTTTTTTGAGATCGTGAAAATTCTTTTGCAAATTGTAGAAATAAAGTTTCCGTACCTCACTTGTGATGTTAGTGTTTGTTCTCAGCGCGTTTCGATCTATTAATGAAACGTATTTCACTAATTAGCTTTGCTTACTTCTAGTTTTATATTTATCTTCTTTCCACAAAACTTGTAATAGTATTACTAGAAACGGAGAGTACTTAGTCCCGGTCCGCATTGTATCTCTGCCTAATGCCTATAGCTATTAGCGTTTCACATTCTTCCTAAAGCCTAGCACACACTAGTCTGTTACCCACCTACTAAAATACGTTAATAGCAAATTTCGCTAGTCGCTGCGACTGGTGTATAAAATTGCGGTTATCTAGCATGTCGGGTACGCGTGATTACTGATATGCCACGGTTCGCAGAAGTTTGCCTAATTTCTCCCTTCTTACCTATCAGGATTTATGATTTTATCAAGTGATTACTTTCAAAAATACCAGTCGAAAGATAGTGGCCTGACAAAAATTTGAGCCAATGCGTTCTTTAACATCCTCAACGCTGTCCTGACCTTCCTAAGCCTGCATTTCATGCCCTTGTCTGCAGCTACATCAGTGCTAACAATTGCTTCAAAATAGGCAAAATTGTTGTGTTTTTAATATTTTGGTCATTTTTGAACTTAATTGACTCTCTGATCTTGCAGTTCACTTTCAGTACCAGAGTTTTCAATTAAATAATGTTGAGTCCCATTCCCTGGGTTGTCTCAGATAATTTATTCGCTTTTTTGCATTTGACTGTGGTTGGTTAAAATAAGTGCGATGTCATCTGCAAAGTCTCCATCTGATTCCACTGTTGATTTAATTGGTTGTTACAAATATTATCAAACCGGTAGCAAGAAGGCATATTAAAAGCCTGACATTACAAAGCCCTGTCTGACACCAGTCTTTACATGAAACCACTCAATGTTGGGTCTCTGTCGAGAACTGCACATTTGCATTCTTGGTAAAGGATTTGGATTATCACGATGATCTCCCTGGTATACCATACAGCTTTGTAATGTCCAAGAGGCTGTACCTATGCAGCGAATCAATGAAGTTTAAGACCATGAAAAGTTGCAGGCTTACCATTTATTTTTATGTCCAACGACGTTATATAACATAAATATCTTTCATAATATAAATATCTTGATGGAATCTTGCTTGTTCTTGTCATAGCTTTGCTTCTGTTCTCTTTTTCATCTACTCCGTAAGTATCTTAACTAACACGTTGTTTGTGATTATAAGGGTGTTATGCCTCGCCAATTATAATCTTTTAAATTTCCTTTCTCAGGAAGCTTGAGTATTAGTCTTTTTAACCACTTCCAGGTAACTTGTTCTTCTTCCTAGATTCCCTGAGCATTTCTTGTAGTTTTCGAAATGTTTCTAGACCTGAATTAAAAAGATCTTCTATGATGTTGTTAAAACCGCCTGCTTTTTACATTTTAGGGATCTGATACCCTGGCTGACATCCTCTTAATTGATGGACTATGTGCTAATTTCGTCAGTTTCCGAGATTTCATCTGTATTTATTGTTATTGGTGTAATGTGAGCCTATTATGAAGCACCCTATGGTGCCTCGTTTTCGTGTGAGAACTCGTGTAATCAAGATGGAGGATTAAACTCAGTGTTGCTGTGTCTATAATTGTATCCGTTCAATTTAGCTAATCCTATGGCCATCTAACATTGCATGGTGCCAGAAGTGGGATGATAAGAATTGACAAAGCTCTGGGAAAGATTATTTGAGTAAATTGTTCAAGGATGCCTGACGAACCACTGCCTGTTTCATACCAAATTTCTCTACCAGAAGATTACAATTTCTCGAAGGATACCGAATGGACCAAGTGGATTAAGTGATTCCAACGATTTGCTTCAGCATCGGGTTTAAATAAAAAAGACAAAGAAAGCCAAGTTAATACCCTATGTTACGTCATGGGAAGCAAAAGTGAATATATAATGGAAACATTTGCTATCTCAGCTAAGAAATACAACGCCGTGAAAGCTAAATTTGATGCCAATTTCGTTAAAAAAGAAATATCTATGAACTGGGGAAATTTATGATGATGAACTGGCGAAATTTAATAGACGTAAGTAAGAAACCGGTGAGTCAATGTAAATTCATTTATCACTGAATTGTTTGGCCTTGCTAAACACTGTCAGTTTAGTGCGTTACACAATTAAATGATTCATGATCGTATTGTAGTGGGTCTAGTTGACCAAAAGCCATCAACAGTGTGCGACAGAGCGAATCCATGAAAAGTCAACAATCTATAGTTAGAGGACAAGACGAAGCAAGTAAACCTGCAAATGTAGACAAGCTACATAAGTCTAAGCTGTACAAACCTCCAAAATCAACTCAGAACCCTCAGGTGAGATTTCACAAGAAACCTGCCAACCTAAGTGACTCATCAAAAGGAAAGTGTGACAGATATGGCAACAGTTCAGCCCATAGGGGCCAGACTAAGAGCATCCCACATTCCTCCTGCGAGAGGTTGGTCTAGGGCTAACAACATAAAAAAGCTTGTTATGAAATCACAAAAGAGAATCTTACAACAAGCGCTCCTGGGAGAAGTAGCATCTTCAAGAAGAAGGTTTATGACGAGACACAGTGAAAGCCAATCGAAAGCTTTGATGCCGAATGTACTACTGAGTCCTAGAAAGACCATCAGAATTGGGAATTGGAACGTAAGAACGATGTATGAAGCAGGAAGGAGAAGCATAGATAGCTAAGGAAATGAGGAACTATGGCCTCGCTGTCCTCGGACTGAGCGAAACTATATGGAATCAGGCTGGACAGCTAACTTTACCATCAGGAAAAGTGATTTTGTTTTCAGGTCATAAGGAGGACGGAGCAGCTCATACTCATGGCGTTGCACTGATGTTATCAAGGAAAGTAGCGAAATCGCTGGTTTGCTGGGAAGCAGTCAGCCTTAGAATTGTTACGCCCCTACTAACGACGCTGAGGAAAGCAAGAAAGAAGAATTCTACTCTGCACTACAGGATGTACTTGACAAGGAGAGAAGAAAAGATATTACCATAATCATGGGGGACTTTATTGCTAAGATTGGATCTGACAACACCAGCTACCAGAAAGTTATGGAAAAAGCATGGTTTGGGCGATATGAATGAAAATGGAGAACTATTTGCTGATCTATGAGCGATGAATCAGCTGATCATTAAAGGTAGCATTTTTCCACACAAGAAGACACATAAAGCTACGTGGGTATCACCAGACCACAGAACGGAAAACCAAATTGACCATATCTGTATCAGAAAGAGCTTCAGAAGAACTCTACAGGACGTCCGGGTTAAGAGAGGAGCCGATGTGACATCAGACCATCACCTTCTTGTGGCCACGCGGAAACTGCATCTCAAACGGCATTGTCAACCAGCTGGCTCAAGGACGTGATACAATGTGGATTTATTCAGGGAGGAAAGGATGCGAGATAGATACCAGGAGAATTTGTCAAATAGATACCAGGTACTACAAGACTTAAATGAAGGAGTTACCGATATTGAGACTGAATGGAGAAGAGTGAAAAAGATCTGGAAGGAGGTCCTGCAAGGGGACCATTGGCAAGAAAACAACACATAAAGATTGAATGTCTTTAGATACAAATGAAGGTGGACAAGGAAGTACAGATGCTTAATGAAAGTGCAACTGTTGACCAGGGCAATGCAGTATCGAGCTACAATGGTTAATTTGTACATTAGACGGGAAGAACACATTCCATAGCATGGGGATTGTTGTGGCAGTGACTCCAGTTATACTGCGCGGCGTAGATACATTTCTATAAAGAAAGTTACTGACAAGATTTTTGCTGCAGACCAGGTGATTAGAGGCTGTAAAGGAGCCCAGACTCCCGCTGGTTCATATTAATTACAACACGCTGGTATTCAAGGAAATAGAGGCGGAGGCGCACCTTACATGGTGTGGTTTTATGCAGACTGTGGAAACTGGAAAACATCTGTCCACTTTAAGCTTACGATTGATCTTAGCTTTAGGGATGTGTCGTGCATAAACTCCACCCTTTCGTATGTTGCAAGGCATGTGGCAGAAAACGGCATCAAACCAATACTAACATTCGATTAACCAATATAATGGAAAGTGTGCACAATAATTGAGAGTAAACCACCAGAAATCATTCTGAGGCAAAAGGTTTTTTCGACCGAGCGGTATTCCCCAGATAATTTAGTAATAAAAATGTAAATTCTACACCGTAAAAAAGAGAGAATACTTACTGACATTTCGTCGGACGAAGGACTAACGTCCGAAACGTCAGTAAGTATTCTCTCTTTTTTACGGAGTAGAATTTACATTTTTATTACTAAATTGTTTCTTTAGAAACACCGACGCAGCTCAAACTAGTTTATCGCTAGTTAATTTTGTACTTCTCAAAAACCCTTAGCTCAACCCCTGCATTAGCTCGTTACACTACAGACAACAATGATAAAAAAATTGAGTTGCCAAAACTATGCGCGTGTTCTAGATACTGTGGGAATGTGAATTCATACTTTAAGTCTGTGAATACATTTACCGAGTTTTTAAAACGGAGATGTTTTCCTTAATATTTGTACTTAAATGATCACTTTTTTCATCACCTTGCTGAAAATTTCATAACATTCTTCTTTTTCTCTGCAAGTTCTCTTGCCCTCAAGATTTCGAGTTGCCTGTTGAACAAAATAAATGTTTGAAACAAAGGGATAAGAATAAAAAAATAAAATAAAAGGCACAAAAAAAATTTCAACATAAAATCATACATGTTCAATCAAAAACATAAACTGACAATTTAAATGAAAAAGTCCGTGATTTTAAATAAGCCATAGCTCACTGAGCAGTTTGAGTACAATGCAATCCTACAATGTGTAACTCGACAGCAATCCTACAATGTGTAATTCGACAGCAATCCTACAATGTGTAACTCGACAGCAATCCTACAATGTGTAATTCGACAATGCAATCCTACAATGTGTAACTCGACAATGCAATCCTACAATGTGTAACTCCACAATGCAATCCTACAATGTGTAACTCGACAGCAATCCTACAATGTGTAACTCGACAATGCAATCCTACAATGTGTAACTCGACAATGCAATCCTACAATGTGTAACTCGACAATGCAATCCTACAATGTGTAACCGAACATCGTGTGCCCAAGTTCACGTGCTGCTATAATGCTATTATGGTGGTAACCGGGAGGGCACATTGTATACTTATTAAGAAATATTTATTCATATATATACATATAAAAAGTAATTTATCAAATTAAACATACTTCGCATCTTCATCTTTTTCACTAGAACATCTGCTGTAACCAGCTTTTGCTATGCTCTCAGCATTCTACAAAGGAAATACGTATTTTATTACGTTAATTGATAATTATGAACCCTATTTTGAGTGTACTTCTTGTACTGACCTGTTCTCGAAGCATTAAGAAGATGATTTCCAACACATGCATGCTCCAACGGCGCTTTGAAACAAATGAGTAATGAATTAAATGAAAAAGTGCTCTATTAGCGCAACTGTAACTACTGTTATCTTATTCGCAAACAGTTACAATATACTTCTTATATTACTGTGACAACAAGTTTTCAAAAATACTCATTTCACCATAATGGTGATAAGATCTCTTTGCCTTTCAACCAAATAGCTCCGGCGTTCAAAGCCCCGCTGTGCCAAATTTTGATCATTTGTGTGACCTCCTTTTCCGCCAAAGCTTACTTATCTTTCTATCCTTACGAGGTTGGTAAACGGGTAAGTTAAAGGAGACTGAATGCTAAAACTAACCTATTTTTTAATCTCTTGGTATAGCAGATTAACTTTGTGATTTTTTTTTTAATTCAAGTCAAGTTACATTGAGAAATTAAATGTAGAAACGAGGAAATGTCTCTAGAAAAGATTCAATACCGTGGTCACTATTGAGCTTGTCAGCGGTATTTAACTGATGGTATGACGTAGAAATATGGTAGCACAACAATCAAACAACAAATAGAAGGGAGGGGTGCAAAAATACCAACTCATGGATGTCATTGGAGAAGCCAAAAGCCGCACAGTACCATGTTTTTCCTCTTTTTAATCTTTCTAATATTGAAACCTACGTCATAAATTTTCAAAACGACTGGTGACGTCAGATATTGAGCCGCCGATCAATTCTTGTCGATTTGTTACAAAACCTCAAATTTATCTGAAACTCTGGTCTAACAGCGTAAAAAAAGTTCATATAGTTGTTTTCCTAGCCTAAATGTTTAAATGAAAAAAAGTTAGTTTTAGGGTTTAGTTCTCCTTTAAATCAGCGATGTATTAGTGTCCTGTCCAGGGGGACGCACAATCTTATCCGCTTAACAGAAAACTACAGATAAGTGCTGTTTACATGACCATTAGGCTTGTGAAGAGTTTAGCTAGCTAAAAATTCTAATATAAAAAACAACCGTTCAGATATTTCTATAACTTTTAATGTTTTGAAAAACATCACAACGTAAAGAAGAACAATTTTATAACCCCTAAAAAGATACTTGTAACTCGCAAAATGTCTAACATGAGCATTGAAACAAACTCAAAAATATATCGAATTTGACTCTTACTTCATCGGGAGAACTTGCAACGTAAAGAAGTAGATCATCTAACCCATTCACATGTAAATTCCTATTTCAGAAATACAATTAATAAATAAACAAATAAATTATAACTACTTTAACAACTACTACAAATAATAACATTAAAACTATTTAGATGTTAAGAATACAAAAAAAATAAAAAAAAAAAAAATAATAATAATAACTTTCTGCCTTGTCATTTTTTTAAACTCTTCCTTCAGTTTGTAAAGACTTATAAAAACGATCTTACGATAAAATTTTATAAAATATGAGCTTTCGGCTGTCATTCTACAGTCTTCTCAAACTGAGGACTTAAATTATACAAAAACAGTGAATATAATTTATATAAAAAACAGTGTACAATAAAACAAAAGAGATAAAAGGTAACAACACTTTCTTCAGTTGTTAATGCCATTTTGACTATGTGAATTACATTTGCAAAGAATTAAACGTACTGTAAAATTTAAAAAAACTCCTATTTGAAGAAGAGTATAAGACTTAATTATAAAAGCTCGACCGGGAAAATCAATATATTCCATGATTTTAAAACTACTGTAGTTATAAAACAGATTGGGAACATTTTTAGCCACATGGCTCCAGGTTCGACCCCAGCCAGCTCAGTTAAGAAGGGAACTTTGAGAGGGGCGTGGGGACCACGGTATCACAGTAGTTGGCCGTTTTTAGTACGGTACAGCAGCAGTAAAAGAGCTGTAATGGTTCGGTATTACGATATTCGATAATTTACCCTGGTTTAGTAAGGCATTTTGTTTACCTGTACCCTTCTATTTTGCTAAATTTTTAGTAAACAAAATTGTGCTGTGTATAGAGTTACACTGATTTCAAGCTTTTCAAGACGATCACGTAGAACTAAGCGAGTAGTACATATTTCAGGCGGTATTAGTATGACAAATAAGCTTCAATAAAGAAAGAAAAAACTTTTGGCGTGACATTGACCTATGTGCAAAGTGGAAGCTATATGTAGTAGTACTGCGTACGGGTCCGTGTTGTACGGGTGTTTAAATAAATTTGGCGGCTTGATTTTTTGGTATCACAGTATTGACGATTTTCACACACGGTATCGTGGTATTTTCCTTTTTCTGACACGGAGTTGTGGTATTTGGGGGTCCCCCACGCCCCCCTTAACATTGGTGTGACCTTCTCTTCTGCAAAATTGGTCTTAACTTTAAGTTTCCATCCTTACAAGGTCGTTAAATAGAATCCCAACAAACGATGGGAGGTAACCTGTGATGCAGTGGCAGATTTAGGGGAGAGGCCCGGGGGGGGGGGGGGGGGCGGGGGGGGGGGGGGGGGGGGGGGGGGGGGGGGGG
>JAOBBB020007062.1:0-16176 GCA_025331005.2 Zoanthus gigantus | reverse complement strand
CAAACAAAGGAGCATTGTAATCTTCTTTGTAGTTTGCTAAGTTTCCTAACCAGTCCACTTTAATAACTTTGGTTCATGCGAACAATGATAAATACCCACAAATTCTAAAGAAAACCTCTAAAGAAGACTTTTAAAGAAGAATTCTAAAAAAGAATTCTTAAGTATAATATATTAAAAGTAGAAATGCAGTGTCGAAAAGTCTCGAAACTAAAGTTTAAAATTAGAAACAAACGCTGTCACTGATCAATTGAATACGAAGTCGAATACATTCCGAGGTCGGTCAGCATTATTCAATTCTTTCAACTTTATTACAAATCGTGCTGTGATTGGCTGATATAGAAATAACTGATGAATAAACTCGATTCTACGATTGGACTCTTAAAGAATCGCTATTGTTAACAAAAGTTACGCTAAAATCGAGATATTTCAGTTTCCCTGTAAGTGTAAGCTAAGAATCTCACATACATACGCCTTTATGAGCTGCTGCCGCCTCACCAGCCCAGCTCACCTCTTGGCTCGGCTGGCTCTTTGGTAAAAATTTGGGAAACGTGTGATTTCAAAACAGGATTTATATTTAGTTTACCACAAACACAGAGGAGGTTTAAAATGTAGTATTTATAAAGTGACAAAAATCATAAAATAAATAAATAATTGACATAATGTTCGCTAAAAATTGATAAGTGAAAACGAAAAAAAAACTTTACAATAAAAACCAAACGTTTTCAAGTCTTCTTCAGGGTGACTGCTGTTCTTAATCACCCACAAGACGACTTCATTCGGTCGAAACCGTTTGGTTTTTATTGTAAAAACTTCTCCGTTTTAACTTTTAAAATAAATAATTAGCATGCGGAACATTTCCAAAGTATCCAAAGATTTCAAAAATTTCGGTAAAAACCAAAAAAACTAGTTCACTCTGCATTTAAAAAAGGGCTCATGTTGAGTAGCACTTTATCGTTTAAGATGCCGTAAAGTTTTTAGTAATTGTAAATTCAACTTCACTCTGTAATGGCGGAAATAAATATAAGTAAATATTGTTCTCTTACAAGTGACTACTTAAACAAAAAAAAGAAAAGTAGGGTATATAAAAAAAACAAACGATTATTGACTCGCCTTATAACGACCACTTATTTCACGAGTTGGAAGTTTAGATGCTAAACAGCCCATAATGGTGTAAAGTGCAACAGCTTTGAAATTAAGTAATTCCAGCTTTATATTCTTCACAAGTATACAGCGCCTATTTACTCTCCGTCTGCATGTAACAACGGTCCAGATGCAGCTCACGAGCACTGTTCGCAACTGCGCACGCGCGTTTATACAATACGATTCTGTGTCTCCATTCGTCAAGATAGAGAATCAAGGCTAAGAAGATACCTGAAAAGGCATTCGTAAAGTTGTATAGAAGCCACTACGACAAGTTGCGAAAGTATGGAGCACCGATCAAAAAACTTAGAGAGCCCTGAATTGTTCGGAAAGTTATTGAAACATTGTACCTTTTCTTTTAAATGTTATATTTGTATGTGTTTTTTTTTTTTGTTAAGTGATGCTCGCTTATCAATTTTAGTTGAGTTTGTTTTTCACGCGCGAGCTTGTTGTTTGTCGAGTGGCGTGTGCTGCGAATACTGGTTTAAGCGGTTAACACTATTGGTTTTCCTTTAATACAACTAATAATAAACAATTATTGGACTAGCCTGAGGTTGAGCAAAATATCGTGATTTGTTAATGGCGAGCAGAGTAATTATTGGCCGAGGCAAATAATTAATTTGCGAGACAATGACAAATCACGATATTTTGCTAAATAACCTAGTCCAATAATTGGCTTTATCATTCGATCACTGAATTTTTGTGTGGGAAGGGTTAATTTTTAAGAGGTAAATGCGCGCTGCCTCGTAAAATAAGTTAAGTCTGCTTTTTTCAGTTCCAAATTCATTGAGAAAATAACTCAGAGCTGCCACTTTTAATCACAAAAGCAGATTTTGGGTCCAAAAAATTTATTTTGTACTTAAAAACTTACTGCTTTGTTATCTAACCAACTGCTTAAACCTGCCTCTGCAAACTCTGGAAATGAGCCCTTTTTTTCTAGAGGAGGTCGAAACTACGCACGAGTAGTGTCATATATTTGCAGCTAAACTCCGCCAGACGGTTATGCGTATTAGCAGTCATATCTTTAGGCAATTAATTGTAAGTCACGTGGTGGCCCTTGCACCAATGTTATGACAAAGAAAAAAATTTCCATCGAATTTCAATACTTTACTAACGTTGTTCAGTTACTGTGCTCACTTAGTGGGTGGCTCCACCCAAAGTTAGTAGAGTGGACTGGCTATGAAACCACAAAGTCGATTACAACGCTACTTTGTTTCATGTTGTGTGCAGGGTCACGGTTATGATCTTTTGTTCTAGGTGTGATGGCTCGTTAGACTACTGGCTGTTTGCACATTTACATCTCAAAATCTTTTGTAATCTGTGCAGGGTCAACGTCATATAACAACAGAGAAAGAGAGAACAAAAACATAGAACAAAGAAAGTCACCAAGTTTCCTAACCATTTAATTCTAATAAATATGCTCCACCCGAATTGTTCTTCAGTTGGTAAAGGATTTAATGGAGCCGAAACCAATTGTAGAATTGCACACAATTTAGATATCCTGCTGATGAACAGCAACTGTTTTGCTATTACTTTCAGCAGTATTCTAGTTACGTCTGTTCAGATATCTATTTAAAACAATATTAACTTTAGTAAAATTTTTCTTTCGAAATTATTATTCCTATATAGGTAAACTTAGACATAAGCGCTACGTGTAATTTAGTTTGTTATACAGGTCTCAGTCTATTTGTCGCTAGCGATTCACTTCCTCGAGGACCACGGAGGGCGAGGTATCCTGGTCAGCAATGGTAGAAATTTACATGCAACCTTGGTCAGTTTGGGCAGGTAGGATCACGTGACTGTTTCTAGTAGCAGCAAAGCATGTGAAAACACTAAGAGCCGTCGAAACATTCTTCTAACGGCAACTTTTTTTTTTGACGCTTTTATCTCTCCTTAGAACATTTCAAGGGTTAAGCCATCTTACAATTGTATCTATTTTTTGAGTTCTATTGCTAAAAAGTATTGCTATCGCCTCTTTGTTTTACCTGATACTAAAGTCCCCTTTCCCCCTCCCCCTAAGGACACATACCGTCATACTCCACTCTCAGTTCAACGGCATTTAAACATGTATGATTTTCGTGCAGAGCAAGATCTTTCTATTGCTTCTAATCGCCAAGCTTTCGCGTGTCAGTTTTAATTCAGAGTTCTTATTGGTTGTTTTTACGTTATGGTTGGTTTGCCAACAGTGATTACAGCCTCAAATTAGTCTACGAACAACAAAAGCTAGGCTACACTTCGAGTTTTGAAGAAAACAAAATATTAGTAATTTACGATGAAATTTAAAATGATTGGAACGGGTCACTAAAGTCATTCATTTTTATCCTTTTTCAATTTTCCAATCACACTGGAATGTACTACGATAGAAACGTTTAGCACAAGCCGCAAATGCTAACATTTCTTTTAGAAAGTATATATAGCTTTTCAGATTAAGATTTTAGCCTCAAAAGGCTCTTGGAAAATACCTTGAAGTATGTCATATCTCATCTAAAGCCGACGCATAACACTGATTCTTACTGCCTTTCGGTCGGAGATGCACTTCACAATCCGTCATCAAGCACGTCCACCTAACACAACCTCGTACCCAGGCTCGTCTCACCGTCAGTGAAATGAGCCTGGGTACGAGTAGCACTTAACAGTGGCAACAACTGAAGACAACCCAGTGCTTCATTAAAAAAATCATCGTCTACAACCAACACTAGTGGATTCCGATTTCGACAACAGTAAATTATTGAACTTATCAATTTGTATTAACGAGACCAGATAATTACTATCATATTTAAATAATCACTAATTACGACAATTCACCTCGACATAAACGCTTTATTTTGCAAATGAGAAACACGGATACTTCGAGAATATGGCGTATATTTTGTTCAAACGTTCGCATAACGCATAGTTCCACAAACAAGTTCTTGTCATTTCCATTCTTACGTCCTACCAAAACTTTCCTGCCAAAGTTAAAAAGACACGAGCCACCACAGAAATTTCCTAACAGCTAATGTTTTATTATGTAAACAGAATAATTATTGCTTCTATATTATTAATCTACTGAAAATTTATTGGATTCAACACAATTTTGAATTTTTCCTACTAAATTATGTAAAAGAACGACCTACAAAAAGTGTTAATGAAAAAATATCGGTGTTTTGTAGTGAATGAGTAAAAAAAGTTTTACAAGTTTGAAAGTTAGTAACGTGGCTTTGAGTGAAAAACTTAGCAAGTAAAGCTATCCCCAGAATCTTGGAGGGGCATCACTATTGTCTTGAGCATAATCAGATTTAACGAAATTGCAGTAAATAAGCATACAATAATTTGCCTGCCTCAATTTGCTGAATTTTGAATATACCTGCACTACACTAAAACATGTTTTATTTTGCATTAAACCGCCTTCTAAATCATAAACAGATATACACTGAGACATACATAATACATCTCAAAATGAATCTGCAATCCTTGCAGTCAGCAGCTATCTTGAATGAGAAATTGGCCTGTTGGGTTTAATTTAAGATCAGAATCCCCCCATGCCTCCCATTCCTCCCATGCCTCCCATTCCTCCAGCCATTGCTGGGTTTGGTTTCTCTTCTTGTGGCATCTCCACGACAACTGCTTCAGCAGTTGTCAGCAGAGATGCAACACCTGCAGCATCAGTGATGGCTGTTCGGACGACTTTCGTGGGATCTATGATTCCCTGTTGGATCATGTCAACATAGTTGTCATTCAATGCATCATATCCTTGTGTGCCTTCAGCTGCCAGAACCTGAAACATGAAAACAGTTAGGGAATCAGAGGGTTGTAGGTTTGATTGCTGCCAGTGACTCAGAGTATTTTCTAAGCATTCAACTTGAGGAAGACTTTCTTTCTATAATAAGGAAATCAGTTCTAAAGTAATTTAACTTGTATGATTTAAATCATTTAAATGTAATAAATTTTCATTCTCTCTGCTTTATCACAGGAAAATGTTGGTAACACCTATAAATTCTATTTAAACAAAATGGTATAATGGTGCTGTGTCGGTGTTTCGATAAAAACAATTTAGTGAAGTTTTATACCTTGTTGGAGAAGAAAATGTTTACTGATACTTTGCTATCCTCCACTGGACTAAATCCAACCAAGGACTGCAGTTCGAAACGTCAGTTAACATTCACCTCTCCAACACGGTATAAAACTTTAAAAGTTTACCAAATTGTATCTAAACAAAATACTACGTTAGGAATAAGAAAATAAATAAATGGTCCTGATTTATTTTATAAACAAGATAGTTTTACAAAAGAGGGACAATTAACTTGAACTGCTAAGCAATGGAAAAACAGGACAAAAATCACGTGTTAACACGTCATAGTGTATGGTGCTTTAATTAGGCCCGATCTTAGGGAATTCCTGTGTTAACATGAATGAACAAAGAATGAGGGTACCAGGATGGACAACTTTTCTGTTGTAGAAATAAAGTAGTTATAATATCCTCCATTAGTTATTAAATGGTTGACCATCGATGGCAAAAGATTTTCACAACAAAACAACCACTCATTAAACACTAACAAGGTACATGATTTTTTCTATTATTCAAATTTATCTGAAAATAACCAAGTGCACTATAATTTTGAAGCTATACATGGGGGTAAACGTAGATTTTATTCTCTGCTAGTAAATAGAACATGCTATGTCACCTTTTCCACCACCAGGGTAGCCTCTACACCAGCGTTTTCTGCTATAGTCTGACATGGTTTCCTCAAAGCCTTAGTAACAATGTCAACACCAATCTTCTGATCATTGTTCTCATATTTTACTCCCTTAAGTGCCGCAGAACATCTCAGGAGGGCAACACCACCACCGGGAACAATGCCTTCTTCAACTGCTGCCCTTGTGGCATTTAGAGCATCATTGACACGGTCCTTTGTCTCATTCACCTCAACCTCACTAGAGCCACCAATCTAAACGGAATCATTTTGATGACACTCATGAATCAGGAAGGTTAACAGTTACTAAACACAAAAATAATACTTTATACTTGCAACACTGTATTGACAAAACTGAATCCGAAGGAATGGTAGATTTTCAAATGTTTAGACAGAAACTTGTTGGATCTTTTACTTTCAATATTTCATCATCATCATCATCATCATTCACATTTTAAACATATATTTTCCATGCTTGCATGGATTGGACAGGTTTCTGAATGGCTACCTTCAACTCAGTTCGATTTTGTACCAAATCACAATTAATCTTCAGAGATCTTAACTCACTATCAACAACTTGGTACCAAGTCTTTTGAGGTCTACCCTTTCTGTTTACAATTCTTTATTATACATAGTACAACTCATCAGGATTTAGAATATACATTTTAAAAACCTAGGTACATCAATAAAAATATAAGAAATGTCATTATAAGTAAAAACTATCTATTTATAAAGGTGTACTTTTAGTGTTTAAAAATAATATTGCTTCAGCAATAATTTTATACTGATACAAAAATATGTATGTAGTGGTAAATATCAAATGAAACCATCAACATATTTGTGGACATAACTGCACTGACCTTGAGTATGGCTACTCCATCAGAAAGTTTGGCCAATCTTTCATTCATTTTTTCTTTTTCATAATCAGAATTCGTAGATTCAAGCTCTTCTTGTATCTGTTGACATCTTCTCTCAATCTCTTCTTTACTTCCTTTCCCTCGCAAGAAGAGAGTGTCATCCTTTGTTACTGAAACTTCTCCAACTTCACCCAAATCTTGGAGCTGAACATCTTCAATTTTAGTTTCCAAAGCCTCATCACCAAAAACCTTTTAGTGATAATAATGAAAAGCAATATAAATTTTTATGTACTTACCCTCCATAAGGGCTTTTTCAAGTACTATTAAAAAGTGAAGTACCAACTTGAAATAAGAGATGTAACAAGCACAATATTTCAAAACAAAAATACAAAAGTTCCTTAAAAATGATTTTGTTATGTTTTAAAAATAACATTAATCTGGTGAATTAATGGTGTGGTGAATTTTATATCGAAGAAACAGGTAGAAGATTAAAAATTAATGAAAGAATAAAAGATCATAACACAAGAGATAAATTCTCATCATTATGTAAACATGCACTTGAAACAGGACACCGGCCTGTAAATATTGACCAATTTTCAGTTTTAAGTGATGGCTTAACAATTAAAAGAAAAGAAAGCTGTCTGAAGCATTGTTTATTAAAGAACAAGACCAACATTAAACGAGCAAGGTCAATCAATTCCCTTGACACTGTTAAACTAAATACAATTTGCCTTGATATGTATTAATTAACAAAATCTGAAGATGGCCGTCGTTTGACAGCCAAAATATTAAAATTAAAAGTCAACATCAAAGAATGGAAGCACTTCTCATTTTAACTTTTACTTTTATTATACAATTGTATGCCTGAATTAATATATTTTACATTAATCTCCAACAAAATGTTTCTTTTTAATCCTCACCATTCCACCAGTTGCAACAGCCATATCTGCAAGCATGTTCTTTCGGTTGTCACCAAACCCAGGAGCTTTAACTGCAACAACCTGTAAACCAATCTTCAATCTGCAATGTGGAATCACCACAAATATTTATTTCAAGTAAATCAAGAGTAAAGTACGGAAAATTCTAAACAACATGCCAGTTGCCAGATACAAGATGTAAGATACCAGATATAAGATTCAAGATGCCAGATGCTAGTTGAGCAAATGTTTGTGCTCGCTGGTTCAAAATGAAATGGCTTCAGAGTATTTGCCACTTGTGTTAGGAGTGAATCATGGCGATTCACCTATCCTTCAACGATATACAATATAATAATGTAACATTCAAATACAGTTAAATGTTACATTATTATATTACATATTTTTGAAGGATACATGAATTGCCGTGATTCACTCCTAATACAAGTGGCAAATACTCTGAAGCCATTTCGATTTGAACCTGCGAGCACAAGCATGTACTCAACTAGCATCTGACATCTTGCATCTGACATCTTGAATTTTGTATCTGGCTTCTGCCACAGTAAAGCTTAGTTTACACTCAATCAAAACTTGAAAAGATATTTGAAAATTTGACAACAATAATCATTGATACTATTATCAACTATTTCATAGCTAAATCCTTTACGAGCCAGGTGGCACATGGAGCCAAAACCTACCTCCGGTTTCTGTAGTGTTGAGTGGATGAGAGACTCCCCCTGAATGAGGCACTAATCCATCTCAGGTTAGCTCCCAGCACTATTTCAAAGCCTAAGTTTAATTAATTTTCTTAGGATTCACTTTTACAAACTACTCTTAATAAATTAATTAATCAAATAGACATGCAATGCCCAGTTTTTATACATAGTCACAAGGCAGGTTTTTCATATCAATGTTCTAGCCAGCTTTAAAAAGCGACAGGATGCCCTAATTTGCATATTATTAATATGCATGATTATTCACTACTTCGGCAACCTTGTTCTCGAGTGGACGTCGAATGCTCTCAGCTTTAAGTATCACAGCTTCTGCATAATACTTGCTGTTCTGTTGTTCTGAGACTTTATCCAAACGCAAAGTCTTGCAACCACCGTCATTTGCCCAAGTCAGCGGACCATCCTGGCCACGAATTTTGTGCTTTTTTGCACAACGTGCACAACATTGCTTGTTTTTCGCAATCGAACTTGAGCCATGATCATCCACTTTTCCTAACATCTTGGATGCTGCACTTGTGTCCAGCGTTCGCTGCTGTAGAATTTTCTTCTTCTGGGGGTTTTGCTTTCTTTGCTGGACTTATTCCGAAATATGAATCAAGTGTTGAGTTGCATTTCTTTCCAGGAATAATTCAGAAAATTATAATTCTTTTTTGTTGATCAACCACAATACAACAACATCTGTTCCTGACATCTGCGCTGTGATTAGATAGTTGGAATGCAAAACCATGACAACAATGACAACACCAAGGCAACGAGCAAAAAATCTGCTGACCGATTATTGTGGCTCAAGAATTTAGTGTCTGAAAGCAATTATTTTTGAGCGATTGCGGTTGCATGGAAACCTTAAAATATTGGGTTTTTTATCTCAAATCTTTATTAAAACAATGTACAGGATCACAAAAAAACAACAGGGCACTGGAAGATAACGACAGGGTGCAGCACCCTGTCATTTTGGCCTAGCTAGAACACTGTATCATGAAGTATTCACTGTGAAAACTAACTATTCTGGAAGGACTGTCCTGGTACATTCAAAGAACATTAAGCCATTTTTCTCCCCTAAAAACATTTCACAATTGCCAAACTTTATGAGCTTAATTTTTGGTGAAACAACTGCTATTTACTGAAACCAAAGTTGTTAGTCAAGTGGATTGGTTAGGAAACTTAGCAAACTACAAAGAAGATTACAATGTTTCTTTGTTTCATGTTATGTGCAGTCATGGTATGGATCTTTTGTTCTAAGAGTAATGCTTCACCAGTCTATTGGCATCTCAGAGCCTTTTGTTATTTGTGCATAGTTAACATCATATTTCCATGAGTGGTTCAATGAGTGAGATGATGTATGCAGACGACTTGGTTCTGACGAGTGAAACAATGGAGGGACTGAGGAAGAAGTTCTGGAAATGGAAGGAGGCATTCGAGAGCAAAGGGCTGAAGGTGAACCTTGGGAAGACAAAAGTGTTAGTGAGTGGTGCAGAAGGTGAAAAGACTGTAAGTAAGATAGATCCATGTGGCATTTGTGGGAAGTGAGTAATGGCAAATTCAGTGTTGTGTGTGAAATGTGGGAAATGGATACATGGTAGATGTGCGAAAGGAAAGAGAGTGACCCCGAGGTTGGGGAGAGATGTTGTGTGTGAAAGATGCAAAAATCAAGTTAATGGATTTGTGGGACCTGTGGAGGAGCTCATACTATTAACTCGCTTTTCCAAGATCTGGACCTTTCTGCTGTTTAAAAGCTTAGCAAATGCTCTACTGGTCACTCTGGTGAGCACTTCATAAAGTTGAAAGTTTCAAACAACTGACTTTTTCATTGTTTGGCTATTTTTTATCACTGCATGCTTTATTTTTGCCAACCTCTATTATCAGCTTGGCTAGTGTTACCCTTTGCTGAAACCCTTTTCAAAGCAAAGTGGCTCATGGTGCTGACACAATATTCTGGTTTTTATATTGTTACAGTATACGAGAGTCATTGAATCTCCCTGGACAGCACACTAATCCATAGCAGATTACACTGGGTAGTAACTCACTCACGGTTCAACTGCACTGCAAAGTGACTTTAAAATATTTTGTAGTCCACTTTAATTTGCATTTCTGGTACCACCATGAAAATCAGACCCCAATTTATAAAATCTATTTTTCTTGTTCTCCATAAACTTCATAAGCTTTTCAAATCATTTCTATTTTGGGTAAAATTTCCGTATTGGGGCGTACTTAACTATACAGACAGTTTATGCATAAAAGTTTCACCTATTTTCTAATTCTATATAGCTAATCCTAACCCTAACCTAATAGGACCCAGTATGCCCCAGTACAGAAATTATCCCCTATTTTGAAATAAAAAACATTAAAATCTAAAAAAAATAAAAACAATTTTTCAACCAATTTAAATAAACTTGTTAGTATGAAGTTCATCCTTGAGGTTTCCTGCAACTGAAGTAACATTTGTGCCACATTCCTCCTAATCCCTCCACTATTGTTTCATCGTTTTACTAAAACTAATAATAAAGCTATTACAATAGTGTATCGAATCAAATGTTCGTCTACTGTCCTCTAACAAATGACAAGCAATATATTATATTTTTAGGTTGCTCTAAGTTCAAATTGCGTCTCCTAGGTCTCGCTTCACTAATTTTTACCGAACAAAACGTTAAATAATTCCAATGATTTAGCAAAAAAGTTGCTTAGGTAGCTAAAAATACCTGGCAAATGGGGCAGAAATGAACTTAAACTTTCCTTCACTTTCTTGCCACAGAATTTCTGGTAAGTCTGTTCGAGTCCATGTTTAACGAATAGATTTGAAGTGCCACTTTGATTCGTGTCCGACGGAGTGGCTGGGAATAAAAAAAAACATCTTAAAAGTACTCTAAGATTTTTTATTGTTAGCAGTAATAGAAGGCATACTTACGTGGGTTATTTCTTAAAAGGTAGAAAGATGAAGTTGAACTTGTAGGAGTTGGTGTGGATGTTGTCGAAACCATAGTACGACTACCTAGATTAATTGGATTTACACCTAAAAAGGCTTGTGACAAGCCAGTGTTTAAACCTGAGCCTTTTTCCCCATTTAAACTGTCGCCTTTAGCGTTTTCAGTTTGCCTTTGTTGACAAAAACTTATTTGTTGATCCGAGAAACTTTCCATTCGAAACGTCTATCCGCCATTGGAAATCGTTTTACCCAGAAGTCTACGCGGTCGCAGATATGTTTACACCACGTACATCTAATCTTTATTTTTAATTTTTAATGACTATACTACTAAAACAGTGGTGGCACTACTACACTAGCAATTAAAATAAATTTCATTATATATACAAATAAGATTAAATATCAAAATATAAATATATAATAAAAATATAAAATAAAATATAAATATATAAGATCTAACATTATTCAAATGACTCGATGGCTGCAAGAGCGATATTCTTGAAATTGTTTATATTAAAAGTTTCATTGATAGGTTAATTATTCCATGATATCGTCCTTGGATAAAGAAGATATCTATAGGCATTTTTTGATACTCTAATTTGTTTAAAATGACGACTGTCCCATTAAGATTTTGTAGAACATACTGGTTTGAAAGAGGTGTCAACGATCTTCGAGAAAATTTAGAGTGACGTAGCTAAATCGTGAATAATCATAATAATAATTGAAATACAAATCTTGCTGCTTGACCCTAAAGGATTTCAATTTGGGTCCCACGCGCAACATACATATATAAACACGCAACATAAACACGCAAAACGGAGATTCAACTTTTTTTTGGAATTTGTTTCGTTAAGAATTTATTTTAATAAACGTTTACATGCATATACGTTTTTATGTTTCCATCTTTTTTTAATGAAAACACGTCACTGTCGTGTTCATCAAAAGCAAGGCGCACTGACATCCTACTACGTAAAACGCTAGACGCAGTACGTGGTTGTGGTTTGCGTGACAGACGAGAGACTATGTCCAAGTCAAGACTGGAGGCCATATTTGCATTTCACTGAGGGCAGAGGAACTGGGACAATTCAGGTTGTTCGCAGATCAATAATTTTTGTCAGTTTTCAAAGAACATAACAAAACGACTAATCTGGACTTGATATGAACAGAAAGGGCAGCACCGAGCTTCTCCAAGGTTGGAATCATGGACATTCTACTGCAGTTGTGCCTGTGGTATCAACTAATATTGTCATCTAACACTGTTATTCTTGGGTAATCATACTGTACTAGTCATACTAATACTAAGATTTTTATCTTCTTTATTAATGTTTAATCGCTGCATTGGTGGATATCTTGGTGCACAGAACCAGTAAGTGTTTTTAATTTTTTAGTCTTTTTTGTTTATTCCAAAAAGGAAAATGTGAATTGTCGAGACTCTGTTTTGGTTTTTTTGCGATCATTCTTTATCGCCTTCTTTCCCGCCCATAATGAAACCATAATACAAACTACACTTCCAGTATTACCACATGCTCAAAGAAACAAATTGTTATGGCTTCAAAAGTGAGTTATTTTAACAAATTATTTGGCGGTATTTGAAAATAAAATGAAAACTATATATTGTATGTGTTATGGAAATTCGTGAACCCATTTGAATGGTTTCTTGAGAATTGTTGACATTAAAATGATTGCTCTTTCGACCTACTGGTTCTCTCAAACAGCTCCATATAGTTTTGAAAAGTTTACATCCCGTATTTGAATTAAGTGTGATAGTGAACGGTATTAAGTTTGCACTTTTTTATTTGTATCCTTATCCGCTATAACATTGATGATAGAGGAAGTACTTTCAGCTTTCAAATTTATTGGTCTAAAACTATTATTATAACAACATGCAAATATAGTTTCGAGTATCTCTTTTTTAAAGTTATCATCATTGTCTTCGAAGCATTTGAAACATCATGTACATGTATATAGATAGAGTTGAACAAGATTACAAACATTGGGTTCTTATCTCTGTCAGCAGTGAGCAATATACCCGTCTTTCTGTTGTCAATACCGTACCACTATTATACTTTCGTAATTATTTCCTTCTTGACTGCCGCAAGAATTGAAAAATATTTGAGGAATGGCTTCTTGCGTGCTTATTTATACTCAGTGTTATTGGATATATATTGTGATGAAATGTTGATCCTTCCTGTTCGTACTCGACGATATTCTATAAATAGTCTTAGGAAGAAGTAATGTAAAGTGGTAAAGTGCAAAGAGCATTGGCCATTGCTGAATATCCGTTTATGTTTGCTGGCTGTTGAGTTGGAAAATGCTATGGCATGCGCGCATAGCTAGTGCGGGGTTCTATGATTGTATTGCGAATAAAATACTACATCTTATAATGATCCGCCCACTTTGTTTTCTCAAAGAAATAACCTTAATTTAGAACTCTGTATATATTTTTGACACAATATCAAAGATTCTACTTTTTTTCTAGTTTATCAAACAGTGGTGATATCAAATTCCTGCTTCACGCTTATTATAGCAGTAGCCAGTCAGGATGCTTACATATAATTGTGCATGTGACTGATGATTAAAAATTATTTACTGAAGACAGAGTGAATATCTGGTGAATATTCACAACCCAGATATTCACTAAGCCCTAATGAATAATTATTTAATTAGTAAAATTACTTATGGTTTAATTGCTGTTGAAACTATTCTATAAAATAAAGGAAAAATCGTGTAAAATTTAATTTGCTCAGATCTGAAACATTTCCACTCAGAATTTTATCTTTCACTAATTAGTACAATAGCTATAATAATTTGTATTATTCTTGAAAAGTTTTATCCCGAAATTAGCTGCATCCGTAGTGCTTTTCAGAATAGCGTTTTCGTTTATTTGAAAATTTGTTTTCACACTGGCTATAATTGCCATGTGGTATAGCCAGTCTCCACCATTGAGAACAATTAAAACTCTATAATCACTGATAATAATAATTAGAATAATTTAAATTTTTCTAGGAACCTGGTTATGTTGGATTTGCCAATTTACCAAATCAAGTTCATCGCAAGTCAGTCAAGAAAGGATTTGAGTTCACTCTTATGGTTGTTGGTAGGTAGCTATTGTATTACGGTAATTTCAATAAAAATTCTTATAGTAACTTTAAAGTGCCATAGACTTCTAATTTTTTTAAAAAGAGCTTTGAGTATGAAATTAAGAGTTAAAAACCTTGTATTTTTACCACACCTAATATTGTTGTTAAATAATGCTGTTATCATTGTTACTTCATTACTATGAACTATTAATCTTTTTTTTTTGTTGATGTCACTCAACTATGGACGTGATAATGATTCATTATAGTAATGGCTTTTTTAGTATGTTTTGTCATTGTTCATCTACTTGCCTCATTTTGGGTAACAAAATATTTTGATTTTTTTATCCAAGAATGAGACAAGTGACACTAATTTTAAATCAAACATGTGTCTTACAATTAAAGTCTCATGACTGTGAACTTGTTCAATTTTATACATGTGAATGATTTCTTATTAATAGCACTGCAGATCTAGACCACTCAGTTAAATTATCGTGGCTGTGCAATAACCATCTCAAACTCTGTTTCTATTAGTCCTAATTATAATATTAATATATTAACAATTTGATATTTTAAATTTCCACTATTTGTGCATTTTTACTGAAAGTGTTGAAACATCTTGTTTTTATTTTTTCAAGGTGAGTCTGGGCTTGGCAAGTCAACCCTGGTAGATAGTTTGTTCTTAACAGATCTTTATGATGACACATCAATCCCAAGAGCTATTGGTAATGGCTTTTGATTCTGATCATAACTATTATTATCAATTATAGTCTATTTTCTTACTTGTCAAACAAAAGTTACCACAGGTAGCCCAAGCTCACAATGAGTAATATATTTACCATAATAGTAATTTAGTATAGAAATAGAGAAAATATATGGGGTTTTGAACGTACAATATTTTTTGCTTAAATCCAAATAAAGATAAAGAAAAACACTCACTCTATCTTCTTGATGTTTGCAGGAATCCCCTAACCCAGTTTCAGCGAATTCCATTGGAATTTATTTGATTTAAGTTTGCCAATATAAGTGGCGAAAAGAAAACCCTTTTTGATCTTAACTTAAAACACAGAACGTTTTTCATTTAACCATTTAAATATCTCCGAGCCTTCATTGCCTGAGAAGTTTGGTGTGATAGCCGACTGAAGAAAAACAACAACTGAAGCGATTGAATCACTTGGTGTAGGATAGAGTCACTGTTTGATTGTACAACAATTTTCTGACTCCCTCCCGAACAGTTGTTGAGTGCCCTTGTTCCAGGCTCTCTCAATAATTTTTAAATTGAAGCAGTTCAAAAAGTGGCATAATGGTATGGTCACGGATAAAATTGTCATTTTGAGAACCCGAACTGTGGAACTCAATGGGGAATTCTGGCTTAAGAATAAAGGTTGTAAACATCGATCCAGTTAAGATGATAGCATGCCTTACTTATCTGTCCAAAGCCCTGCTAGGGAAATTTTGAACTGGAAGCATTTTTCAGGGAAATACCTGGCAATTAGTTTTGGAGATTGAAGGGTGCTAATGGCCATTCGCTTCCAACCTTTCCTCTATATATATTGACAAACTTAAGTCAAATAAACTCCAACGGAATTCACTGAAACTGGGTCAGGGGATTCCTGAGAACATCAAGAAGACACAGTGAGTGTTTTTTTTTTATCTTTTTTTGGATTTAAACAAAAAAATATTATATGTTCGAAACCCCATATATTTTCTATATTTCTATACTAAACTAGACGCGTACACGCGTTTACTCGGGCTACCTAATGTTTGGATTCATAATGATGGGTGTATTTAGTTTATTTATGCCAAGTTTTATGCTTGTATCACAAAATGAATGATTCGGCCTAAAAATTGCAGTTAGCCGCTCTGC
>JAOBBB020006983.1:0-16181 GCA_025331005.2 Zoanthus gigantus | reverse complement strand
TGTATTGTATTGTATTGTATTGTATTGTATTGTATTGTATTGTATTGTATTGTATTGTATTGTATTGTATTGTACAAGTATCCGAAAGCCATACATTTCTTTGGAAATTCTCGTATTTTAAAACAGCTATAAATGGTTATCTATTGATCTTTTTAACACCAAATTTTGGAATTTGCTATTTACAATGTGGTCTTTCTTTCTATATATAAGTCTTATTTCGTTGTTTATATGAGAGTTAATAGGCTCAAACCCAGGCCCTCACGATATAAAAGTTGGCAATAGGCTTTCTTATCGCTTCAGTCCAACTTTCGCTATCAAGGTTCACTCCCTAAAGTCTTACTGTTTATAAATCTCCAGTGAGCTTGGATGATCGACAAGCCAATCTCTGGAAAAGTGTGATAAGGAGTTTATTTATATCGGTACGGTCAAGTCATTTCTAGCTGGCAAAAGGCCTACTATAATAGGGGAAACCGTGTTTACCACTTTGAAGTGGATGGAGACTTTTAATTTCACGTGACAAACAGAAACACAGAAGTCACCGAGAGTCTACGGTTCACCGCAGTTATCCGAGAAGTCTAACCGTTTGCAGATATTAGGGAAAAGGTTGCACGTTCTCAGTTATATTGAGATCCTTAAGCACAGTTTCCATATAATCGCTCCCGTCGCCACCATCGCTGCTGTCGTCCAAAAAAAGTGTTTTGACACAAATATATTTTTTGAGCGATGGTAGCGATAGAGTGTTTCCATATAATCGCCGCTGTCTCTCGATTTCATGACGGAGAGTTCTTTTATAGGTAAGCCAAGTGGAGATCCTTGTAAAAGGATGTTTTTAATAAATTAAGAGATTTTTTAACACTGTATCCGATCCTTAAATGTAAAATTTTTTTCCGTATCAATCGCACTATTTCAAATGTTTCGCCTGTCTCGGTCTAGCAGTTCATCTTAATTTACTTGGCTGCTTTTATAACTTTTGCTGTATTTATTATAAAGACAGTCGTATTTTTGAACTTCTTCCATAAAGAGAAAAAGATTCACTTCTCCAAAGGATACATTTGAAATATATATGCAAGGAGTGACAAGTTTCCCTACCCAATGCTTGCAGTATGCATTGTCGTTACCGTCGCTACTAAATTTTAACTGGTTTCCATTAACAAAAGACACGGTCGTGACTACTGTCGAGATAGAAATTTTTCTATCTCAGCGACGGTCGTCGCTGCCGTCGCTACTATCGTTGAAGAGTGTATTTTCATGTATCGCTACCGTTGCTGAAACACTTTTTTCGATGACAGCAACGATGGTAGCGACAGGAGCGATTATATGGAAAACGGGCTTTAGAAGTGTTGGTCCGGCCAGGAATCCGCATCACTAAAACCTAAACCAACAACAACGTACAACATTCAGCCCAGTGGCTCCAAATATCAAATCAGTCATGAAAAACTGGCCGTATCCGATTCAACATCAATCGCAACTCAACTCTATTTTCCCTAGATCCACAATAATGTCTAACAAAAAAGCAGAGTCTCTCAAAGGCTTGCTCGTACGAACGTAACTTTACTACAAGCAAAACAACACGTAGAATGGAACTGAATAGAAAACAGCTAATAATAGACGTATTTAAATTATGAGTAAAGTTGCGTAGGCTCATCTCTCCTTTTACCTTTTACCAACTGGGCTAACCAGATAAAACTGTTCACATTCAATGTTATCACTATAAGGGGCCGATTACTTGGAGTTTTTTCTACCCCCGGAATAAACTCAGCCCTGACTTCATTACAAAAAGCTTATTAAGGGGCCGATTACAGGGAGTGTTTTCAATCCCCGGGGTTGAACTCGGCCCTGTTAACAAGGTTGAAATTTCAGCCCTGGTTTCAATACCAAAAACCTTATTAAATCAAATGCGCGATTACATGGCAAAATTTTCAACAAGGGCTGAGTTCAACCCCGGAGTTGAAAAACCTCCACGTAATCGGCCCCTAAAGAGTCTCATCCTTTGTTTGACGGTCACATATTTGCTGACAGCGACGAGTATTGATAAAAATTCTTTTAAAGAAAAGTAGAAATAGATTTCAGACTTGCAGCATTATTTAGACCCGGTCAAACGCGCTGAAAATTTGAGTGAACATCATTCAGCATTTGCACACCCCGAAAACTCCGTAGCGTTTGACCACCTTGTTTAGTACTGTTCAGTCATATTGAGTCTTACAGGGTGCTTCAAAAGTATATGTCACTCGTATATTATGAAATATAAATGGTAGCGAGATGAAACTGCTACCATTAGCTAAAATCATTAAGTTTTCAACGTGGATGACCTGAAGGATCGAATAACAGAAGCCTTGGTCGCGTTTGGCAAGAAATGGATTATTGTTTGGATGTGTACCGTGTAACCAATGGCGCACACATTGAACATCTTTAATAAATTAATTTCTTGCCTTTTTGTATTCACATTTCTTGTACAGAAATTTGAAATTTTAAGTTTTCAGAATATATAAGTTGCATTTTAATATAATCCGAATAGTTATTAAGATATAGAATGTCGTAAATCAATAATGTGACATAGACTTTTGGAACACACTGTATTGAGTGAAGTTTGATCCGAATCAAACTTTTTACTATACAAATGTTCAGCGACTCAACATTCTTTTGTTTTCGGCGATGTTCAGTTTTGTTTCGTGCGTTTGACCATTCCTTCAATATCTTTTCAGTTCGCGCGTGCGCAGTAATTGATGCCCATACCTTTCGCGAAAACACTCGGCCGTATGTTCAACAAAATTTGTATTGCATTTAAAGACCACACTGCTATACAAATCGCAATATCGTTCAACAAGTGTTGAGTTTTGATCAGTGCGGTTGGTTGGGCTATAGTAAATTTGTTTGGTGGCATTCGGTATTAATCGGCCTGAAGTTGATAATTTTATTATCAATTGGTCTACTGTTGGCGTATCGACTAGTTTGCACCTGAGTCGTAAGTAAAAAATTAGCTTTTTCTGACTCACAAAAAAAAGTTGTTTACACTTTAAAAAGCTAGCAAACTAATGTAAATTTTGGGTCCATGCATCGTTTTACCATTCTGTAAAACAAATCGGTTTCAATGTAGTTTTTTATTTCAAATGCTGCAAACTATTAAGATTAACTTTTTTTTGTAATATTTTTGGAGTAGTTTTAACTTAAAATTGTTGTACAAAGTAGGTGATTCAGCTTTCTATCTATCTCAGTACAGGTTACTAGTACTTCATGGAAAGCGCGTGGGTACGGGACTTTCACACGAGTTGGTGATGTATGTGAAATGGAACGGAGTGAGCACAGCCAACGTGTGCGATTTTCGATGCAAAACCAACGACTGGGAAAAATCCTGTACAATATACTTTCCATGCTTTAATTTATTGATTTTATACATTGCCGAGCACATCCAACGAGTGAGATTTCTGATACAAAACTAACAATTGCGAAAAATCCCGTACAAAGTGCTTTCCATGCTGTAATTTATTTATTTTAAACATGCCGAATTTTTGTTGCTTTTGTTTATTCACCTTTAAACAGAGAAAGTACCACTAAATTCACGAAACTGACAGCTGGTATATTATGTCAATAATAAAGATCAAACATTGAGAATAATATAAATGTCACGCATTTGATATTTTAAAATCGCCGTGGGAAGGTCTTCAGATATTCTTACAGTATCATGTACAATAAGTGAGTATAGAAATATATAACGAGCGCGCGCGCACTGTTCAGTGATAGAAACGCGGGAAATTTTCAAGTTCACGAAAGAAGTGGTTAGAGAAAAATGAACCGAAGGTAAGTGTTCTCACGCACTTCTTGAAAAAAAGGAATAATCAAATGCATACTGTTGATATTATTACAATACAGTTTTCTATAATAGTTGGCTTTTACATGTCGTTTTTTAACTTCCATGAATTTTATCAGCTGTCGCTAGTTAACCAGGGTATTTTGGAAAAATGTAATATTTGAAAAATATTTACATTCCTAATGGCTAAAAACTTTCATATTGAACTAAGGTTCCGGAAGCTAGGTTTTAGCAAGATAACTAGAAATGTAATCTTGAATTAAGGAGACAGTAGCGAGCCGAACGATATAGTAAGTAAACAAGCTTTATCAATGCATTAAAAAAGTAAAAATAGTTTTTCTAGATCTCTTAAAAGATATATCTCTTAAAAGATATAGGACGAGAAAAGGACTTTGCTTTCCATAACAAGTTAATAATTAACAAGCTGATTGCTCGTGCACAAAACTCTTATAAGTATTTTAAGTCACAAAATTAGCTTAAACTTTCACAGTTACTTCACAAAATAATAATTAGTTAAATTGCTATTTAAGTTTCATAAAAGTTTAACTACTAAACAAAAGATCTCGGTAAAAATTCATGAATATATAATTGGTTGTTAAGAAACTGTCGTTCGACCGTTGGAATTCCGATCTGTTAATCCTCATTGATACAAGAGATCTGTTTTGTTACAAATTTCCATTAACCGCAATTAAGGCTATAATATTTTACTTGCCTTTAACAACAAAAAGATTGCCAAATAGGATGTGGGCTTGAACCTTTCTAAACGCAAGCACCTCCCCTTTTACGAATTTTGCGAAACGGCTTTTACAAGCTTTGTAAGGAGAGCTCTCAAGTGAGATTCCTTCTGAAAGTTCATCAATGCTTTCAGAAAAATTCTATAATAGTACTGTAGAAGTTTTGTGTCAGTTAATATGATTTCTATATGTGAAAAAGTGTTTTAAAGTATTCTTCATTCAATGATTAGATGACATTTCATCAAGTTCTCGCTAAGCTTTAATTGAAAGTTACTACATAAAGTTGCATGAAAAAGATTAACATTTTAGTCACTATGTAAGAGCAAGTACTAAGAAATATTTAGCAGCAAGAGAAGAGTAGTAGTGGTAGCAGTAGATATCTCGTTAGTATGGCATCAACATTTTAAATATTATTTCAGTATTAAATGTTTCTAAACAACAGCTTCCAGGCAAAACTGAAGAAATTACACAGTTGTCAGAAAAGATTGAAACTCTGAACATTTTTAATTACCATTTTGAATGTTGCTAAAATTATTCCTATAACCAGGTAGTTGCAATTTTGAAAAATATAAAAAGGATATAAATATAGTTACTCTGGTTAAAAAATTTTTAAGCCGGAATACAATCTTAAAAAGTCCCGACGTTTCGACTGATCTCCAGCCTTCTTCAGCTCGCATTTGGTGCATCTTTGTATATAGCTCATCCCAAGCGATATTTTTACCTTACAAGGATCCTCCACTGTCCAACTATATTCGACAAAACGTAAGTGTGAAGTTTTGTTTTTGTCGTGATTTTCTTTGATTTTGGACATTGTTAGTAAAGATGTCCGATAAACCAGGAAAAGGCTAGCTTAATATTTTAGCCCACCAAGCTATCTTCTAATAATATGGACAAAGGTAAGGAAAAGGTAATATTTTAGATGAGTATTGTTGGACAGCGGAGGATTCCTGTAAGTATAAATATCACAGCAATCGTCATCGACTAGATGTTACTGTTATTCTTATACTGACTTCCTTATTTCTTAACTTGCTCTTTAAGGTCACACCCATTATCATTCATAGCATTCTCATCTCTGCTGTACTTAAAAAAAATTAAATATTTCAACATAGAGTTGATAAAATCACCATCGTGGAAGGTGCACCCTGACATTTTATTACTCCAGAACAGCAGTCTGTCGCTACTGTTTAATGTGTTTATATTGGGCATTTGGAATCCCACGCTTTGCGCAATCCCTCGGGATTATTCATTATGTATATATATTCACTTTGTCGTAATTAACATTCACTTGATCTTACCAGTTTCAACTACGCATCACCGGGTTTAATTTTTCACAGATGTAATATACAAGGTTATAGTCAACTGGCTTCCAACTAATTATTTACTGTGTGTAATAATATGTATACATTATCCGTCTCCAATAAACTGGTACGCGTCTACTCCTACACCCGTTGTATTTTATGGAAAATATACATATATAAACGTTTTCTGCGCCTCGAAGCGAAGCGACAGAGCGCAGAACTTCGATTTCCACAAACTCTCCATTTACATTTGTGTACTTACAAATCTCAACGTACATATAATGTCCCATGGAGAAAAAAAGCCGTTTACAGTTAGTTAGCTTTTAGGGTTGCTCAAATGGATGCAACAAAGAAAGTACACCAGTTTCTGAGCAAAGTTTGAGATATGAACAGATTCCTTAGAGCTGGAACCGAGAGATCATCATTAAACTGCCAAAAAAGGGAAATATGAAAGACTGTAAGAACTGGAGAGGCATAACATTGTTATCTATGGTAGCAAAAATACTTGCCAAAATTATTATTGACCGCTTTCGAGTTGGATTGGATTGCAGGCTCAGAAAGGAACAGGCCGGCTGTCAAAGAGGGAAATGAACGACAGAGCAAGTCTTAATATTGAGGAACAAAATTGAGCAAGTCAACGAGTGGCAAGTAACATTTTACCTCAATTTTGTACTCTTTGAAAAAGCTTTTGACTCAGTACATTGTGAAAGCATGTGGATAATAAAGAGGAAATATGGCATTCCTGACAAGATCATAAGAATGGTTATAATATTTTATGAAGACTTCGAGTGTGCTGTAGAGGATCAGGAGAAATATGTGATTTTCTGTTTTTGATTGTCGTGGACTAGGTCATGAGAAAGTCAGTTGATGAAATGGTATCAGGTGGAAATTCACATCTAAGACTGACCCCGTCCACACTATGCAACTCTAGGTGCGAAAACGGAACAAATGTTTTCAAAATGTGTCCACACATGAAAACGGATAAAATGTTTCCGTCCACACTATACCGGTTTCTTTTTGCGAATACAAAAAGTTCTCCTTCCTCATACACTGAATACAAAAAAGTTTCGTTTTCAAATTGTTCCACTCTGGAGAGCGTTTTCAAAAAGTTTCGTTTTCGCGGATCTTTTTATGCGGATACGAGCGTTGTAGTGTTGACGGAAGGCCTAACCGTAACAATAAAGTTGAGTTTTCAAATTTATCCGGCATAGTGTGGACGAGGCCTAAATTGCACGATCTGGATTTTGCAGATGACATAGTGCTTCTCTCCTCTAACAGAGAGCAGATGCAAAATAAAACAAAAAGAATAGATGAAGAATCAAAGAAAGTAGTAGATCAGTATGGAAAAGACAAAAGTGATAAGTTTAACGCAAAGAATCAAGAAAGAATCACAATAAATGGACTACATCATATTGAAGAGGTTGAAGAATTTACGTACCTGAGAGCCAAAATGTGCAAAGAAGGTGGAGGAGTGAAAGATCAAAAGAACAGACTTTCGAAGCAAGAGCTGGTTCATTTGTTAGACTAAAAACGATTTGGAGCTCTAAAAGTGTCACAAAAAAGACTGAAGCTTTATAGAACATTAGAAGTACCGGTATTATAACGAGTCCTCTGGGCTCTCTTTTTACACATTTTTTGAGACTGTTTTAAGAAATTAATCGATACACTATAAGTATTTTCTCATCATACCGGATTCTGAATATTAGCTGGCTAGACAAGCTTAATGCAGTTTTTCTACTACAGAATTACTAAAATGCAACAGCTAATAAACTCAAAGACTACAATCATAAATCTCAAGGCCATTGCGTTACCTAAAACAATTATTCAAATTCTCTATTTAATTATCTATCTTAGTTCTTAAAAGCTTCCTATCGCACTTACTGGTTTAGAGAACTAGTAAGCTGCGATTTTGTTCAAAAACTCTTAAGGTTAAATACAAAAATAGGTGTTTGTAATTACTCAGCAAAAGTTGCGATCTTAGTTGTTTACCTTTTTCAAAATATAACTAGTTTCCTGTGTTTCTTCGTTAAAAAGACTAAAGTCCAAGAGGTTCTCAAGTCTCTATTTTTAAATCAATTTGGAAACCAAGTTTTCCCACGATCCTAAAGCTGAAACATCTTTCTCTAGAGAACAACCAAATTAAAACTAATAACAGATATCATAATAGAGGTAAAGTTGTTTTTCTAATAGTCAAGGTCAGCGTGATAGATTCATAGAAATATGCGAATTATTTCAAAATTATAGTAATCGATTTGTGTGCCGTAATACTAATAGCATTGTTGTATGGTTGCGAAACTTGGAAAATGAACAAGGGTGATGACAAGGAAATTGATGCTTTCCAAAACAAATGCCTACGAAAGATACAGTACTAGAAGTGCGACGGCAGGACCACGTCAGTACAGAAGAGTTATTAGAGAGAGCAGAGATGGAGCCCTTGAGCAGAGATGCAAAGAGACGAAGATGGAAATTAATAGGTCACATACTTAGAAACTAGGAATATCTGTCGATAGGGTAATGCTCGGACTTACATTTAAAATGATTGTACGTACGTTAGTACATTTAGTTTTTCGCGACATGAAAATTTGAAAAGGCACACATTTCGCGACACTTAATAAAAATGTGGTTATAGAGTGAACCGGGTTCTGTAGCGAGTTTATTGGTTTTGCGAATGTAATAAAGAAAATTCATGCCTTTATATACCCGAAAACTACGAGCACACAACGCAACGCAAGACGAAGGTATCGACTTGAGAAACAC
This sequence comes from Zoanthus gigantus, assembly GCA_025331005.2. Classification (NCBI taxonomy): domain Eukaryota; kingdom Metazoa; phylum Cnidaria; class Anthozoa; order Zoantharia; family Zoanthidae; genus Zoanthus; species Zoanthus gigantus. The sequence continues at coordinate 7,587 of JAOBBB020006983.1, read as the reverse complement.
CACGCCGACCAAGAGGGACGCTAAACTCCGGCGCTACTCGTAATCGTGTATTGTCACTCGAACATTGTTCGTAATAACCGGAAATGTTCCGAATGGCGCCGAGTGCCATTCGATGAGAAAAAAACATGAAAATGATTAAAGAAGGATTATCTCTACAAGGATTAAAGAGCACACAATGAGCGATAAAAACTCGCACATTTTTAAGCATTTTTCTGAATTTCCTTCTTGCAAAAGTTTATACACACCTTCTTGTTTTATTATTTTAGACACAGCCAACAATCCCATTGATCTTAAACTTAAAGAAGCATTATATATTAATAAGAATAAACCTAACCTCAATAAACAAGTACATCACTTTAATACTTTTTTAGCTTTATAGCTCCGTTGCATTACTTGTAATGCATACACGTGTCATTATTGTAAATAATTTATTCATTAACTAGCTTATAACTCAATAGACATGTATTGTAATTAACTCATTCATTCTATTATACTGATGATGGCATAAGCATGCCGAAACATGTCTTTTAAAAACGTTGTTGCATTTATTCAAGGAATTGATTATGCTTAGAACAATGCACATAAAACAAAAACAAACTAATGAGCTCAGGCAGTAATCTGAATACAATGGTGTGAGGGATAAAAATAAAAAAAACACTCACAAAATACATTGTAAAAATAACAGCAGTAGTTGAAAACAAATAAATAAAAACTTTGGCAATAATAAAGTCTGATTGTTTGTTTAAGGACGGATCATAGACCACAAGGACCTGACGATGTTGTCGAGATGACAACGAAACGTTATCAACATTTGGAGTTAGTTTTTATAATTATAAAGTGTTTAAAAAAAGGTACTCTAATCAAGATTTCAAAAGATTGTATTGATGTGAAATATACTAAAGAAATTCGAATAACCATTTCAGTTAACTGATTACTTCCCGCATTAGTTAATCCTTTACAAAACTAATGAAAGGTCTAACCTGAATAATTATTATTATTTTACAAGAACTACCGTATTTCCTCTATATATACGCACAGCCTTAATTACACGCCGCCCTCTAATAGACGCCACATCAGTTTATATAAAAATGACAATAGTCAATAAACACTCCCCTCTAATATACATGCACTTCCCTCTAGTAAGCGCCCCTTACAAAAGAATAATTGCAGGAATAATTATACATAATTTTTAAACAAAAACTTGTAGATACACGTGTACCAAATGTGACTTTGTGACTTTCAAGGAGTAATAAACTACATGTAATGTGTTAATACATGATCGTTCTTTGTCTTGCGTCTAGAATGAGGCTGCTACCGCTGTAGTAATTTGATTCTTCAAAAAAGCAAGAATCGTTTTAAACTTTCCCTGTTTTTAGCTATGAAGCCTTGCATGGGAACTCTGTAAAGGAACATGCCGAAACATGTCTTTGAAAATAGTTGTCCGTTTTTCGATATTTAACATTTAAATTGTTATACTTTTGCCCCAGAGCTTGTTAAGAGTTTGACTGCAAAGTAGACGCCTACCTCATTTACACGCCTCCTTCCAATATACGCCGCTAGGCTTAAACACAAGATGCTCGGCAACTTTTTGGCAACTTTTACGATTTCGGGCAACTTTTAATACCTTGGGCAACATTTAGTATTTAAGTCAACAACTGGTGGTCCTTACATGAAGTAGTTGCCAATAACAAAGCACCTTTTTCAATATGGCTGCCCTTATTCAAAGCTCAGAGGAGGACAGTGATTTTGACTCAGACCTTTCTAGCACTGCCACTGAAAATGAATTAAATGATCCTATTCAGCAAGCCCAAAGGCTCGGAGCCAATCTGAATGATCCCGACAAGGCTGCTATTTCAAAAAAGCGGAAAATCCAGAAGAATCCACTAGGTAAAAGTCGCTCTACTAGTGGGACAAAAGTGTCTCCATAGCTACGAGTACAACAACACAAAAATGATTATCTTACTGCAGAGGGTAACCGACTGAGATGTGATGCATGTAAGGAGACTCTAAACAAGAAGAAGAGCACTGTTTTAAAGCACATTGCCTCTGGAAACACGTCCAAGCAAAGAAAGTTATTGAACTAAGCAAGAAGAAAGACCAAACACTTCTACAATTTCTTTCAAAGAAAAATAAGGCGAATAACCCGAAAGGTGAGATATTAACTCATGATATGTGTTTTTATCGCTTCCACCTAGTTGAAAGTTTCCTAGCTGCCGAAATCCCTCTTACAAAGGTTGATTCATTGCGTTTGTTCCTGGAGAAGTATGGGTACAGACTAACTTCAGAGACTCACCTAAGGCAATTAATCCCCTCTGTTCACCAGAAAGAAAAGGAAACTCTGCAGAAGGAACTTTCTGAACATGAATGCTCGGTTATTTTTTATGGAAGCACACGCTTAGGCGAGGCTCTAGCTATAATAGTGCGATTAGTGGACAGCGAGTGGAATGTTCAAGAAAGATTAGTAAGCCGCTTCAAACATTGGCGAAGAGCTTAAAAGCAGACAAACTTGCCCAATGTCTGATAAAGGCCTTAGCTGTTGACTTTAGCATTTGTCCAAGTAATTTACTTGCTGCCATGAAAATGGTGCAGCTGTGAACCAGGTAGCATTGCGGCAAGTGAAATTCTACTTTCCTCAGCTATTTGATGTGACCTGCTTTTCACACACCATAGACAATGTTGGGAAACACTTCCAGTTCCGTGTCCTTGATTACTTTGCACATCACTGGGTGTCCTTGTTTTCCAATAGCACTGCTGTAGGCCTTGCCTAGAAGGCTAGAAGTGGGACGGTAATGCGGTCTTATAGCTCAACTCGATGGTGGAGCAAATGGGAGGTCATGAAACAGGTCATGGAATTATACGGTGATGTGGAGCCCTTTTTAAGGGAAAATAATGACCTGTCTCCAGCTACAAGAGAACACCTCATGAATATATTTGACAACCTAGATGAGGCTGTAGATCTTGAACTAGAACTGGCAGCCTTGATAGATGCAGGAGCCCCCTTCGTCTCAGCTACTTACTATTTGGAAGGGGAGGGGCCATTAGTATTTAGTTGCTATGAGCGATTGTCTACTGTGACCGGAATTCTGTAGGAATAGATGCCTGCCCGAATGTCGAGGCAGTGGCTCGCCGTAGAGCAGATGGCAACACGGCTGTTTACAATCAACTGGTGGCCAAGGCAAAACCCTGTGTTACTCCAGGCTTACGTTGTTATTAAAGAAGTTTAGTCAAGAATTTTATGGTGTTGTCCGTGCCTTTAAAAGTGCCAGATTGATCTTAATGACTATCTAATCTCCACTACTGATCATTTACGCAACAAATACCCTAATCATGATCTAGTTCTGCTTGGTGATTTTGATAACTTTAGCATTGGTAACCTGTCCTCCAACTATAATCTAAAGCAAGTTGTCCAGCAACCTACCAGAAACACTTCCATTTTAGACCTTATTGTAACTAACATGCACAGCTTGTACAACATTCCCACAATTCTTGCCCCACTTAGCGCTAGTGACCATATTATCGTACTTTGGCAACCGCACACACTCAGCAGTGAGGCGCCGCGAGCAAGATGCACCAAACGTTTTGTACGTCGCTACCAACAGTCTGGCATAAATACTCTAGGAAGATGGCTAACGACACATGACTGGTTTTCTGAACTTGAATCTAACCCTACTGTCGACGATATAGCTGCATGTTTTTCCACCAAGTTAACAGTGCCATTGACCGTTTTCTTCCAACTAAATCTATCAAGGTATACAAAACAGACAAACCATGGATGGCCCCCGAAATAAAACTGCTAATCAAAGACCGACAAAAAGCTTTCACTCAGGCAACAGCAAGCTATGGCTTTCTTTGAAGTATAAAGTCCAGCATGAAATCTCCAAAAGGAAAAAATCCTACTATAGCAACAAAGTACAACACCTGAAAAAAGAGAACTGCCGCAAGTGGTGGAGAATCATCAACCAAATGTCTGGTAAATCTGTAAGTGCCTCTGAGTTTTTGTTAGAGCGCGATGCAAACACCCTAAGTGGACAGGAACTTGCTGACAGTTTGAATACTTACTACACCTCTGTTAACGCTGAAATACCACCGCTAAACGTAAACTTATTATCAGCTTTCCCCCTTGCCTTTGAAGACATTACTATTCAACCCCATGAAGTAGGCAGTAAGCTACTTGCGGAAAATCCTTATAAGTCTTATGGTCCAGATAACATACCCTGTCCTATTGTGAACGAGTTTGCTTATGAGTTAGCTGAGCCTATCACTACTATTTTCAACAAAACTCTACAAAGTGGAATTGCTCCTACACTCTGGAAGGAATCTAACATCATTCCGATTCCGAAAGTGTCATCACCTAACGAAGGGAGCGACACGAGACCAATCTCCCTGACTCCCTGTCTTTCAAAAGTTCTTGAAGACATTGTTGCCAAGTGGCTGATCGACAACATAAAGGGCAAAATTGACCAACGTCAATTTGGATGCCTACAAGGCGCATCCACTACCTTCTGTCTACTGGACATGATTCATACGTGGCTTTCTTTCCTTGACCACCCTGGACGTCATCTCAGACTATGCTTTCTCAATTTCTCTAAAGCCTTCGACCGTATCGGATACATTGTTTTAATAGAAAGGCTTTTGGACTTGGGAGTTCGAAGATGTTTGCTACTGTGGATTATCAGTTTCCTATCTAACCGTAAACAAACGTGTAAAATTATCTACCTCATTTTCTGACTGGCTCCCGGTCACCGCTGGCGTCCCCCAGGGAGCAAAACTTGGGCCCACTCTTTTCCTTGTTATGATCAATAGTCTGAATATCTCTTCACCTGATATCGGCATGTGCAAATACGTTGATGATGTGTCTTTGTCTGAGAGTCTTAAAATAAACACTTTTTTCAACATCCAAACCAGTCTCACTTCTATTGGCACCTGGAGTACCAGCAGTTGGATGAAGTTAAATGCAAAAAAGTGTAAAGAAATGAGGATATGTTTTTAGAAATATGATCGAAGTCTTTCTCCTTTGCTTATCTATGACCAACAACTGGAACTTGTAACATCCCATAAAGTACTAGGTCTACTTATTCAAGATAACCTAAAGTGGAACCAACACATTGTCAATACCGTTTCGAAACCCTCCAAATGACTTCACATTCTCAGAGTTTTACGTAGAGGGGGAGTTGACAGCAAGGGTCTGGTGACTGACTGTCTATATATCTCTTATAAGATCTGTTTTGGAATACGGTTGTGCTGTTTGGCACCATGCCCTCCCGGCCTACCTCTCTGAGAGAGTTTGGAACGAGTGCAAAAACGTGCTTTAAGAACAATTGCACCTACACTATTATACAGTGAAGTCCTTAGTCTCTTCCAGCTACCTAGACTGGACAGTAGACGAAGCCATCTCTGCGAAAAAATATTAAAAAAGATCTTTCGTGGAGGGGCCCTTTTGAAACATTTGCCAGATAAAAGAGAGGATATACATAATTACCAAATTCGTAGTGCAAAGGACTATTCACGGAGAGATTTCGCAGAAGCTTTTTTCCTAGCAAAGTTATTGCTACAAATAATAAGAAATCTTCCTAATTTTTTTGATCTACTTTTAAATATAATTTGTAATATATCAACCTTTTTTAAATTTTTCAGTTTTTATGCAAATTGTATTTTTTTCCTTTGAGCTTGTAACCACCTTGTAATTCATTTATATGCGACTTTGATGGAATAAATAAAAGATTTAGATTTAGATTTAGATGAAACACAAGTAGAAACCGAGGATGAGAAGGTGCAATGGTGGGCACGCATAAAGCTACCCTGCCTAACTGGGCATCAGTTGTGAAGAAAATCCTTCTGGTACAGCCAAGTTCCACTTCTGCTGAACGAGTCTTTAGTATAATGAAAAACTTTTTCACAGACCAGCAGAACAACGCACTAGAAGAAACTGTTGAAACATCAGCGATGTTGTGCTACAATGGCAAGCAAAGGAAAAGGTTTAGCCTGGTCTTATGACTGTTTTCCATATTATAATAGCGGACTTACACAAACAAGACGGCGTCATATACACGTTTGCATTCGCGAACCAATTGCAAATCTGACGAGACGTCTGTGGGAGGAGTTGTCAGCAATAGTGTCGCTGTATTGTACTCATATTAACATAAAAATGCATTTTATTCACATCGCACAAATTAGTGAAAGCTAGAATATTATTGGAACACCATCCTGAATGTGCCTTCATGTTTGTGTATGGGTCCCTAATAGAAATGTTGTTGGACTGTTGATAATGTAGTTTTGTTAAGAGAGAAAATAACTTGTTGTTGAAAGATATGCTGTAAAAGAAGGAACAAATATAATTTTAAGCCGCATGCGACATAATGTAGTCCCTAGTAAATTAGTAATACCTATGCGGTGACTCAGTGAGGGAAAAAATCCGAGCAACTTTTTAGCAACTTTTTTAAAAATTGGCAACTTTTAGGGAATTCTGGGGAATCTTTTTAGGGATTTTCGAGCATCTTGTGTTAAGCCTAGCTACAGAGAGTAAACTTAAAACAAAAAATTCATTGAACTAACTTTACTTTCAGTGTATTGAAATTTCTTAGTATAACAGAAAGGGGCGTTCCCTTTGTCACGTAAATTTTCCCATTTGTAATTTTATGTGCTTCAAATTAAAATTTGAAGAGCTTCAAACTGCCATATAGGAATATTTCCAAACAAAAGGAACGCCTTCCTTTATAGTGCGTATATAAGAATTCGTCTTATAAATCTCTTCTTTAGAACAGTCTAGATTTCCCCTCGCATGGTTGTCATTTGGAACTGTGTAAGAATACTTTTATTCTCCTTCTGTCGGTAAGTTTCTTTTCATCTCTTTCACCTTTGCATTTTGGTCACTTTTGAACAATTTAAGAGGGTAAAACTAAAAGATGTTATGTGACGTAAAATGAACTGATAAAAACCGTATGAAGCCTTCGTTTTTTTACTTTGTGTGGTGGAATGCCACAGCACAACAACGCTACCAAAACTTTTGCTAGCTACCTTCGTACAATCATTTGGGGCTCGTTTGCGGTTCTTTATCGCCTTCATGTCACCAATATCAGTAAATATTAATAAGATATTTCTTCTGCGTATTCTCAAGATGGATCGGTTAACATTTTTCGTTTCCCGCCCTTATTTTAAATTTTGGTGAAATTTTGAATCATAGTAAAATAGTTTTTCTATGTGAAATCTCAGTAACGATCGCGAGAGCTTTATGCACAATTTAACCAACTTTAAATTGAAATGTTTATTTTGCTCTCACTCGCAAGCTCGTCCGAATGAAAATAATTTTCTTATTACTATCTAAGACTAAATAACCACAATACACAAAATGCATAGGAAGATTATATCGCACTCATACAACCTGAAAAAAGAAAGCATACAAAATAATGAAATAGAACTTTTGTTTTCTTTACAAAGTTCGATAAGCATGTTGTTGCTGCGGCGTATTCTCAAGATGGATCGGTTAACATTTTTCGTTTCCCGCCCTTATTTCAAATTTTGGTGAAATTTTGAATCATAGTAAAATAGTTTTTCTATGTGAAATCTCAGTAACGATCGCGAGAGCTTTAT
>JAOBBB020006982.1:0-25606 GCA_025331005.2 Zoanthus gigantus | reverse complement strand
TTGTCACTCACTCAGATGTAAACAAAATCGATAATTCAACGTGAGACCAACTGATATCGACTTTCCGAAATAATGCCAGAACTGTTCTATTTACTTAACGAAATAATGGCAAATGTAGTAACGAACAACTCGAGAAGCAAAGTAACTCGTATACGCAACTGCTGAAGAACAGTCACATGAAAAAGTTTCTTGTTTAAGTTTAGAATCAAAATATAAACTTATCACTTTTCACCCAACACAATCCGTTCAAAATAGTTCCAAGGCCTTTAAACTGTATCCAAAAATGTGTTGCTGTAAAAGGAAATTTAACTATTTGCAAAATAGTTCAAGTTTAATGTATCCACGACTCATTCGCAGTTCCCTTTGATTATATGATATGGTTGTTTCCTTTTACTGAACCAAAATATCTCAAGACCCAAATTGGCATTTGGATTATTTTTTGTTGGTTTCAGACAAGCTTTTGCTATTATAAAATAAATTTTGATAATTTTTTTTTGTTTTTGAATTTCAAAATGTACAGTAACCTCAGCTAAATTCAAGGTGTTGTTTATTTGCGATTTAAAATATTTGCAGTGAATATACTGAAATGATAACTAAAAATAACAGAAATGGTCAAAAACTATCCACGCCTTCCTCTCAAAAGAGAATCAAATTTGACGTCTTATAAATTAACAAAATATGTGAAGTTATAACTTGTATGGATTTAATCCTTATTAATTTTCCGCTGAAAAGGAGCGGCCAAACGCACATACCTCTTTTTAAAAAATGTGGGCTTGTTTGTTATTTAGATCTTAGCCTGAGATAAGCACACATACAGATTTTTTGATGTGAATGAATGAATCACGTTTTATAAACTTGATACAATGGAACACCAACCGGGTTTCTAAATATATTTAACCTGTGAATTAATGCGTGCTAGTTTGAAGATTTTAAAAATGTTATTGAATTGGTTTGATAATCTGTTATACAGAGTAGTGCTCTTACTGAAATATAGCTGAAAAGAAAACATAAGTTTTGATCTTGCCGATTATTGGAAAAACTTGAAACATTTTGATTGCGGAAACCTTGTCATGAACCGCCGTCAGATTTGAGGCATGTGTAGTGGCTCTTGTGTGTGTTGTGAAAACACAAGCTGTTGTGAACACAACGCGAGTATGCCAGTCTACAAAATTAAAAAAACTTCGAAAAGACTTATACATTTCTACAACTAAAAGGGGAAAAAACTAACAAGTTCTATCTATTTTTGTTTTCAAATACTGTAGAACTAATCTTTTACCACTGAAACGAAGTGCACTGAACAGACAACAATGAAATTTAAAGCGCCACTCTTGTGCATTTAAATAACCTGACAAGATTCAAAATAATCAGTGAAAAAATACCTCCACTGCCATCGTTGAAAAATCCTTCTCAGATTGTACGGCTATCACGTTTACCAGCACATTGTTCGTGTTACAACTTCATATAAAATACATCCATAATAGTTATTTCTGTTAATTTCGTGTCCTTGTTGAGAAACACGCGTATCACTGACACAAAGATACGACCGTGGCATCTACCGTGGGGGCAGGCAAAAATTTCAGTAAGGTTTTGAGTCTGACATTATGAATGAGTGATGACAGAATGACGACAAAATTGCTGTGGTAACATATCCGTGATATCACTTTTCACTCCTCTCACATATCATTTATAAGAATATCGAAAATGAAAATATTTCCGGAAAGGTTGAAAGTTTTACGTTAGATTTTAGAGTTAAATCTAGGCCAAGATTTTTTTAAAAAAACAACAATGCTGTGTATTAAACATTTGAAAACGCAATACTAGCATTACTATTGTTTTTGCTGATAGGTCTTCACATATGCTACGTATGACATGGCATTTTGTACACGGTCTTTCTGTAGTACAATAAAATTGTATATTTTTAACTAAATCGTTTTTAAAAACTTCTTCCTTTCTAGTAACAAACTTGATAAAGATCACGACTCTTTTTTATTGGCAACATGTTTTGGCAGTACTCACTACCATCGTCAGTGCAACTGTAAGTAAATATGTATGGTTGAAAAAATTACTTACCAGTCTGTAAACGGTTGGAGTGACGATGGCAGTGAGTACTGTTGAAACATGTTTGCAATAAACAGAGTCGAGATTTTTATCAAGTTTCATGTTTTTTGCCAATTTTCATCCTTTTTCTGAAGGAAAAAAGACTGCACAACAGAAAGCCGTGTACGAAATGCCGTGTGAAAGACTATTCAGCAAAAACAGCACGAGTGCTAGTCGTACATTTTTTTCCAACAACATTTTTTGCAAGAAGTTAGGAAACAATAAATTTTGTAGTCTAAGCCAGTGAAATATTCACAAGAATATTTTCAGCTTAAAATTGACAGAATGGCTGGCATAATGCAATAGCAAAAAAAATGTGTCTCTTAGGTTTTGAAAGTTAGCTGGGCATGTTTTAGAAGAAACCAAGCAACAGTAAAACGGACATTGAAAAATGTTTTGCAAATATAAAAGAAAGTACCACAGCTTAAAGAAATTATGTTTTCATACACCACAAGAAAGTAGAAGAAAATTAAATATCAAGGTAATGTCACAGGAAACAATATTAAGTTTAGATTAATACAAATGATTTTTGACTGATTTATTCAATTAAAAAACAAAAAGGTATGTAAATAAAGAGATAAATAAAAAAATGAATAGATAAATTGATGAGTAAATGAATAGAGATACAGACAGACAGACAGATCAACAGATGGACAGACGAACGGACAAAAAGAGAGATAGATGGATTAATGAATAATGGATAGATAGGTGGATGGGTGGATGAATTGGTGGGTGGACAGGTGGATCAGATGGATGGACGGCTGAAGGATTAGCTAGAAGGATAGATAGATTGGCGGATGGATTGATGGGTGGGTGGGTGGGTTGATGGGTGGATAAATTGATGGTTGAATGAATTCGAGTTCTATATTTAAACAAGTTTTTTTTTTCAAATTTAAATAAATAAGATTTAGTAGTGATGGAATTAGCATACAATGAACAAACAAGTCAACCAAACTCCACATATTCAACACAAAGGTCAAAACAGTACTGCTGTATGGTGCAAAACCCAAGTGAATTGCGAAGGCTATGTTGGAAAAACTACATGCATCCAGGAACGATGACCATTGGGAGAAAACCAATCAGGAGCCAGTAGACAGGACGATATGCAGAAGAAAAAATGGAATTTGATCGGCCATACGCTGAGAAACCCCAAAGAACACATCACTAGAGAGGCTCTCGTACGTGTGAAACGCCGCTGGAAAGCGCCGGTGTGTCAGACCAAGGAACACCTGGAGGAGTGTTGAGGCGGAAATGCGAAAGGAATGTTACAGCTGGAGAGAATTGGAAAGGAAGGCCAGGATAGTGCAAGATGGAAACTGGTAGTCGCTAGCCTATACTCCACTAGTGAGTAACAAGGCGATTAGTAAATAAGTAAGAAAAAACAAGAACATTTTTTTACCGCAAAACTCTTCCCCTCGGGAATTACTTAGAATCCAAAACTAGTGAACGTATGATAATTCCATCACTACTAGTGAAAATGACCGGCGCAAGGTCGAAACGTCTTGATGGTCTAAAAAAAGTTAAAAAAATATGTCCTATAATTCTAAAAATGATTGTACTAGGAAAATTCGGTAATATTTGTTTTAGTTTTATTCATATTGCAAACTACTGTATATGTTTTAGTTTCTAAGTGTTGAGATGGCAATGAACTAGTTTAATTGGATATCCAAGCTGTTTCTTCACACAGAATTTCTGGTTTCTGATTCAACTAAGGAAATAGTAAAAAAATGCAATGCACTAAAGCCAGTAAAGGTTATCCACTTGAAAACTTAGCAAACTTCACAAAAACGTTTTTATTGAGGTCAAAGAATCAACTCCGTTGGCTATGGCCAAGTATTTCAGGTTCATCACGGGCTTTTGTTTTCCCAATAGTTTAATTTTTTAATGTGGCTTTAAAGTTAAAGCAAAATGTATCTTCTGAAGTTGACTTTATGAAAGAAGTGTGATAAACTTGACTGTTTCTACAGTTAAACAACGACTATATAGAAAATGTATCAACCGAGATGAACTGTTGGAGGAAGGTTTACGAAAAAGTTGGCCTGTGAGTGTTGAGGACACCGAGAAGTTAAACAGTATCAGTTCTGCATTTGGAAGAAGTCCCAAGGTCTTCTCGGCTTTTGTTTTTTTCCGCGATCGAAACTGAATCATACGAAACCAGCTGGCATACGGCTTCGTCGTATGAGTAGGACTGAACCCGGCTGGCTCGGTTTCCGAAATCTCGCTTTACCTTTAATCTTTTGTTAAATTTGATGTGTTCATATGAGAGGGCGGGTTGGCTCGGTTACCGAGAAGTCGGTTTTTCCGAGCAAGATCTTGGTAAGCGAGCTAAAAAATTTTGCCATATGAACATTTCAACCCGGTTACCAGTTACATGGTTGATGGAAATAAATGGCGAACAGAAGCCATATATAATTTCAAAGATTTCGGGCAAGCAAATTTAATGCAAGAAATTGGGAGTGGAAATGGCGAAACTTCCTATCGACAAAGAGTTTATGTTCGAGCCGCCTGTGGTTACTTCTCATTTTGAAAACAGATGATTATGGCACACTTTCAGACGGAGAGAAAGCAGAGCCGAACCGAACGATTTTTGTCGGTGGGGGCAAACCCCGCACATCTTTACGGGGGGCTCCTGTAGATAGATAGGGTTTCTAGTTGGAAGTGTGTTTTCACCCCTACACAGAAGCTTAGCTTGCCTCTAAGACCTTTAAGAAACAAATCAGACTGATGGGGAGTTTTGCTATAATTATCATAGCATAAATACCCAACCTTGTCTTGTTTGGCTTTCCTGACTGGACAACCCCTCTCCCCCCCCCCTCCCCTCCCATATGAACCCAAGTCGAAATTCGTCCCATAGCCCAGTAAGCAAACTAGCCCAGTTAAACCGACGTCATATGCAGAGGCACTTAGTTTGCAGCTCTTCTGTTTCAAAAATTTTAAAACTAAATTTGTGTAAACCGCTTTAAAGGCGGCAAATCATTCAATTAAACAAATACTTTGTTTCCTTTAACATTTTTATATTACTATTCAACATTCTCCGACCAAAGTACAATCTTTCATCAAATAGTACTGTATTATTTTCTTAATAAAAGGAATAGGTTTTCATTGTACGAATAACCAGCTGAAATAATTTGTTAGCTTCCTTTGGCTTTGTCCTTTTAACAGGCAATTCTTAACTTTTCCGGCAGTGTACAGTAATATTGGCTTTTCATTATTTTTAATTTGCATTTGATAACAATGAACACCCGTCGTCGGGTAACCTGTCAAGTACAAGATTGAATGTAAGACCGTTCACTTTTAACACTCAATGCAGTTTCTCAGCATTGAATGTGAACCGATCAAGACACATTGTGTGCGACTGTAATTCCATGCCTTCGTGGGTTAATCACCTTAGCTACAGAGCCACTTTTGAATGCACAATAGCTTAATCATTATTTTTGAAAATAAAGTTTGTGTTCTTTGTCTATCGAACACTTCCTTTGATTCTACAAAATGCTATTTTGAATTATATTTATGATTTTCTGCGTGTGAAGTCGCATCCAATTCTAATCAGAGACAGAGCCAATAAAATGCCAAGATAAAGATTTTTGTATCGAAAGTTAAAAGCAAAAAAGTATAGAAAGTTTAAGAAATTTTCCTCTTTTATGTAAATTACGAACAAGTCGTGAAGAATAGAAATGAAGATAAACAATAATTCGAATGACAAAGCAAAAGACAATGCCTAAAATACTCTGTTCGCAGTTAAAATATATAAACAACATTTTTTAATCCAAAGACGAAACAATTTATGATATCTTGCTAAGAATACCGATTTTTGAGAAATACTTGAAAATGCCCCAAAAACATTTTATCAAAGATAGTTGGAAATTTGATACCGATTGATCTCAAGTCAAAATATTTAAATATTGATTCGGGAGTCTAGTAAGGTCTTAATTGTACCTCAGATCACGAAAGTGAAGATAGAAGATAACATCATGAATAGACTTAGACCTTTTAATGGATAGAAAATTTGGTTAGATATATACGTTACTAAACATTGCAAAACATTTTAATTACGAAAAAGAAGTGTGACTGCAGAAAACATTTATAATTTATCTACCTGATATATCTTTGCTTACCCTCAACCTGATAACGGAGTTCAATTCTCCCAAAAGCTCTTTTCATTTGATTTAGAAAATGCTGGACTTGACAGCTCTCTCTAGCGATTACCCTAAGCTTATTGATACCGGAACAGGGTAATACTTCAAAGTACACGCACAGCGAACTGCAGATCAGTTATTATGTCTTACTGCCCGAACACAAAAAGCGCCTCGATGTGGTACATGCTTTTAAAAATGGCGGCATTCATAATTAGGTACTAGATATTGAAAAAAGGCACTCTACAACCGCTTCAGTTGTGCCTTTACCTTAGTACTCACGCTCTGGTTACCGATACTGGACCGTTGAACCTTTTCAACATTTGCCCAAGTAAACAAATTCAAATCCATAATTTATTCTTTTGTCGCTGGCTTGTTTCATTTGATCTTTTGTATAGAACGCTATAAGTCAGCTAAAACGCAACACTAACCCTTTTCCTAAACATACAGTTTGTATAGATCTTAAATTACTATTTTAACATTAAGCCTGTGATTAAGATAGCGGTATTTGCTCTGCATTGCTGTCATATAGATATAGGTGTAAGGTTTTAAAATATTCAGTGTATGAAGTTTGGATGACGAGTTTCATCCTTCTTTAAAGCTAGGCAATTATTTCGCTTTACGTTGTTCGTTTTATTTACGAGCAGTTTTAAAATTTAAAGCAGAAACAAAACAGAAGCAAGCTATGAGAACACGAATCTGCTCTTAGTCTTACGATATGTGCCTTTCCGTTCATAATAGCTTGAAAAACCGAACATCTATTTACGCTAGTGTATTGTGAATAGTTTTTACACTTTTCATTAAACACCAAATTTTCATAAAATCTGTAATAGGCTTGAGGTTGCCTGTCGTTAACTTTTTGCTCAATTTTTCAAGCCTCGTTTTATACCTCACTTGTCTTGATCGGCGTAAAAGGTATGCATGTGGAACAACGAGAAATCCCAATAAAAAAGATTAGATCTTGTACGGAAAATCGAAGAGGAAATAAACAAAAGATAAAAAGCAATATAAATAACTTGTATATTTTAGTTCAATCACTGCCTTAATATTTATTATGCTTTGTGCCAAAAGTGTGAATAAGTGTGAATACGTTTTACCACATCCTTTTTAGATCATTGTTTGTATCTTTGTAAAACATCCGGCTATGTACATTATATTTTGCTTCAGTCTATAGTAATAATACGGTTTTGTTTCAAAGCAAGCTTTTTATCTAACAAATCATCTTGGTTATATAAAGTGCGAAAATACTTGAAAGAAATAATTTTGGCGTTATAGGTTTTTAAAAGAGCTCAGCCTCTGTATCATTACAACATGTGTCAAAACCTAAAATCGATAAGAAACCATTAAAAAATATATTGACAAACCAAGCTGGTCTAGTCTAGCTACTGTGTAAAATACAATGTCAATGAACTTCAGTAGTCGTTTTTGAATAGCGTCGCTATTGCAAAAAAAAACTTCCTTCAAGTCCTTTTAGTTATAAAGCAATATTTAAAATGTTAATTCTTAGATTTGTGACCGAGTACCTAAACCAGTTCTTTTTAAATCTTCACAATTGACATGAACTTTTTTATCTTTTGACGTGACATTTAGTATGCAGTCGACGCCCCATTGGTTCCCATTGTTTCAAACACTACAAGAAGCGATGAAACAAGTTGACATAAAAATACAATGAAATAAACGTAGTTGTAACTATAGACGACAGTATAAATATAAAAGTCTAGTAGCAATGAAAGATTCACTATATTTATAGCATATATAGCATATATTTTTTATCAATGCTAACAAAACAATCAAGACAAACCGACGTTCAAAATGCAAGACTGTCATGACATATTACAGCAAATAGACAGACGTTTTTAAGTTAAACTTTGTAGCAAAACATGAATTGAGAAGCAAAGTATAACTTGACTGTAGATGCTCGTCTTACCTCTCAATAATTTCAGTTAAAACTTATTCACTGGCATTATATGGAAGGTTTATGAACACCTTGCCACGAGTTTATCAATCACATTATTCATTATATTATAATTCTTTGTTACCTTGCAATTGTCGACTTAATTATGAATCTTTGCTCGTCGACACCTGCCAGAAATTTGTTATCACGTTTCGCGGGCTTTTACTCGCTGGAATGAAAACGCATCAAGTTTGGGCGCCAACTTTTCCCGCCAGTTTATTTCTGTCGCTTTATCAAAAAGTGTAAAAGAATACAAAAAGTACAAATCTTAAAAAATCAAAAGAAAAAAAATATATAACGCGTCAATAATTGGCGCCATCTTTTCTTGCAAGATCATTTTTCGTAAAAATGTTTGTGCCAGGTCTTTTTATCAGGAAAACACAAAAAGTTCAAATCTTAAAAATTGAAATATATCAAATAATCTCGCGCGAAGCTTGTACCACATGATAGTTTTTCCATAAATGGGGCAAATTCAGTTGCTGTGACATCTGATAATGCATTTTTTTGAACTGAGTGTTTTATTATTAGTTTCATTTGGATCCACCTTTACATCCAAATTATAGAAAGCGGTATTCATTGGCACGAAAACTGCTTTTAGAGACGAGGTTAAGAATTTGAAAGTTTCAGCTGAAGCTTCCCCCCACGCGTTCGGGTGTCAAGGCTTTATTTAGACTGTGGTATTAACTAGCTTAGGCCCTGATTATATGGAACGGGCTAGCCCGGTTGAGCGAGCTGAAAAACAACCTTCAGTTCAGTATTACATGAGACGAGCCAGCCCGGCACGGCTACAAAGTTAGCGAGAGTTTCGTATTTGTTTACAATATGGCGGAACTGCGAAAATGTTCTACTACGTTTACTAAATGATATATTCAACAACATTTGAGACTGAAATTCCCAAAACAAATTAGAGCTTTCGGCCTCAGTCCAGAAATTAGAGGTTGTTATAAAAAAGAGTGGACAAATAACTTGATTATGCCAGCAACTGTTAGTCCGGGCCAGCCCTGCTGTGCAATAATATGGAAATTTTCAGCCCAGTTTGCCGGGATCCCGGACGGTTGTTTCCGAGATCTCGGCAAACCGGGCTGAAAATTTGCCATGTAATCGCAAGCCAAATTTTTACAGATATCGTGCGGACGGCCAGGATCTCGGTAGAAAAACTCAACCCGCTCAACTGGGCCAGCCCATCTCATGTAATCGGGGCCTCAGTTGTGGTATAATCTCAGTTGTGGCATCATATCTCAGTCATGGCATCATATCCCAGTTGTGGCATCATACTGTATATCAGTTGTGGCATAATATCTTAATTGTGGCATCATATTTCAGTTGTGATATCATATGTCAGTAGACCTGTTAAAGTGCTGCACTGGTTTTATAGCCTGAAAGTAATAATATACCATGCATGTGCTATCTTTACTTGATTGTTATCATTTAAACCACATCTCACAAGCATTTTCTTTCAGTATTATGTGCCTTTAACTGTAGCCTATACTCTAACCTATAATTCACTTATAGTAAAAGCGCAATGCTTGTAGGATGTGGCTATGAAGATAAACGTCAAATGTAGATAGCACAAATGTACTATCTATATTACTACGTAATATAATTGAGATACTGTCTTTTGTAGGGATTTTAACTTGCTGTTACCTTTAACTTAACTCAACAGATGACTGGCGAGCTGTAATTCCTTCAGTAATGCAGATTATATCAACTGGCCTTCAAGCACAATTACAACCAGCAACTATCCATATATACCTATCAACACCAAGCAGCATGGAGAAGGAAGTTGAGATAATGATGACTGTATGTAGACCAGGACATTTTTTATTTCAAAAATACTAAAGTTCAAATATGTAAAAATTAGTTTTATATGGTTTCTTTAAACAAGTTCTTTCCCATCACACCTTGAGGAAAAGTCATAGGAGTCTAAAAGCATAAGTTAATGCTGTGACGTAACAAAGTGATAAACAAGCTCTTAACATTACATTGTTTTTCTTCGTTTAACAAAAGCAAATTATCTTAGTGGCTTAGAAGGTTAAAAAAGGGTTTCTGTTTGAGCTGCTCTGTCCACTCGCAGGCAATCTTATATGAAAAAAAATTAGAAACTAAACGAAACGTCCGTGTTTTTAGGTCATGTTTTAAGGTCAACCAAGGTAAGTGCAAATCCTTTAATGAGCGTTTTGTGTGCACGAGACTATAGTAAATCAAGATCAATGCCGTAGTTATAAGTACATCATATTACTAGTTCGATCATTCCTCAACTGCTACATGAAAGTTTTTGCTTAAATAAGCATTAGTTTTTCATCCATTGCTCCTATAGCTTGAGCAGAATAACAGATGGCAGTGTTCAGAACAGTGCAAGCAAGCCTTTCAAGGAGCCAAGTGCTTAATCCTCAAAACAGACTTCAGTGCTGTGCATTGCTTATTGCCATGTTTGAGTTTGATATCTAGGTAGGGAACAATGTAGTGCTGATGGGTTGTTTCGACCTCACTGTAACAAGTTGGTGCAGATGTGGATTGAGTGGAGGTGGTTATACAAGTAATTTAAGTGTCTGTGAGTTGATAGAAGGGTTTTTCAGCTCTTATAGTTGGAGACAGGCAATACTATGAGCAACAAAGTGAAACTAGGTAGGTAGGTTGGTTAAGTAGCTATAGGTGAGAACTTTATTGAAAACACAGAAAAATAGTTACATATCGATCACTACGTTGAAAACAGTTTTTCATGATATTTGTGTATGTTCTTTTAAAAGGGTGAATATTTGCGAAATTGAAACTGAAACCTATAATGGGGGAATAAAAACATTTTCATGTAAAAAAAGAGAAATTTAAAAATGAACATGCTTGTATATGTTTTTACTGAGAGCTTTTTACTCACATGTTTTCATGACATTGGCTCTCGTTTAAGGTGGAAGACTGTTCCAAAGAACAGCGCCATTGTAGCTAAATGAGCCCCTGAAATCGTCAGCTCTTGGCTTTGAAGGTTGAGCTTGTTTTCTGAGTTGTGGAGTACTGAAGAAGTTCTGTAAATTTCGCTTTCGAAAACATATATTCAGGAGCCTCACCATTTATAAGTGTCGGCTTATTGGCCAATAGTCAAGATTATTTAGGCAGGTTTCGCCTGCATATTGATAAGGGGTTGAGTATTTCAAGCAGTTGGAAAAATCATTAATAAAAACTAGAAAAAGCAGGGGTCCTAGTATGGACCCTTGGGGAACCCCACAGCAAATCTCCTTTTGGTCATGAAGAGATTTTGCGCTTAACCCGACATTTCTGTTTTTTATTTGATGAATTCACGGTTTTTCCCTAAAATCCCATAACTGCAAAGTTTTTAATTAAGACTGAATGATTGACAGAGCCAAAAGCTTTCTTCAAATCTAGAAAAACAACTCCATTAATGAGGTTGTTATCAATGTCAAGGACCAATCATCAGTTGCCTTTAGTAATGCTGTGACTACTATGCAGCGATTGATTGGCTATGCTCGTGACTTTATTATTAGCTAATCAATGAGTTTGAAGATGGCTGATAGTGTTTGTGGTGAAAAGGGAACAGCCCCTAGGGGGATCCTATTACCATTTAAACAGTTGGTGTCAATGTTTTGGTGGCTAATATACCCGTGCTGCATTGCTAACGTTTTGACGGTTTTATTGACTTGCTGAACTGTAACCGCCAGATCTTGGTGATTATTTCGGAAATTGAGAAATTGAATCCGGGCATTTATTCATTACCTATGTAGCGAATGCAACAATTTCTTTGGTGTTTTCATAGCAGTTCTTTCTTGCAGACAATTACTACCAAAATGCTGTACAATTTCTTTTGGAGTTTGGGTGAGAGTTGTCTTCAAATAGTGTTTGAATTGGAAAACCTTGCGTCAGGGAAAGATTTGACTTACACTCATCTGTTGGTACTCTTACTCAGCTTCCATTCCTGCACGTTCTTGATTATTGAGTCTCCTACTAATATGACATTGTCGTTTGGAGAGCTGTCTTGATTAGTTTTGTTGTTCGCTGGTATTCCTTTTTTCTTTGGTTTTGTCTTCTTTTTACAGTGAGAGACCGATTTTCAATTGCTCTCATGGCACGAGGTCGTTGTTTTAATTTTGCATGCAGATGTAGTAATCAGGTTTTTTTAATCGTCATTATTATCCCTGTTTTGCTGAGTTCTTCTTTTAGCATCCAGATTACGGTGGTTTTATTCTGTAGCTGGGCTATCTTCTCCTTCACTACTGCATTTTCCAATTTTTGTTCTTCAAGGAGCTCCTTTAGCTGCTCAGTCTCAGCGACGTTGTTTAAATTTTCTGACACTTGAATATTATTCTTCGGCTCTTCTGTTCTGCTTTCTCCATATTAAGTTTCACCTGTTGAAATTGCCAGTCAAGGATAGAAAATCCAATACACTTGCTTAAGGGAATCTCGGTTGCTTGATTTTTGAAAGATAGCGAAACTCCATTATGAATTCCATACATTAAAGTTTACTTGACCTGAGTTCTTAGCTCTGACAATTGTTTTAGCTGTAGTAGTCAGTTTGATACTTCAATACTAGAGGCACTTGATACTACGGACCTTTTACAAGCGAGTTCCTCATGTTCTGCCATACTTCTTTCGATACAGTCCGTCAAGGTTGTACTCTTTGGGGTAGTGAGTAATAGACTCTCAAAAGCTGCAAAGACAAGTGTAGCGCAATGATCATCGACAGTAGGCATTGTAAAAGTGAAGGCACATCTAGCTGGTGCCCAAATATCAATCATCAACCTAAGATGTTTGCTAGAAAATTGTTTGGTTTTGACTTTGACAAACATTGTTTTTGCCAGCTGCTGGCTGACCAAATATCTTTATTGCCCAAATCTGCTTCGTAGGTACGACTGTTCCTTAATTTCATCTCTTCTCTTCTCTTCCCTCCTCTTTGTTTTTCTTTTTCTTCCTTCTTCTTTTTTCTCTCTCACTTTCTCAGCTGTTTTTTATACTGTGATGGCACTCACGTATCCCCCCTTTTCTCTCTCGCTCTCTTACTTCCTCACTCTTTTGTTTTCTTCTCTCTTTAAGACGTCAAGTTTACATGATATTTTTATACTCTTTAGTAACAAAATATGACTATATTTGAAGAAGAAGAAGACCTTTATTTTTTGTACGGTCCGAAGCTACAGAGTGTAGTTACTCGAGCAAAATTACTTTTTACAAAGTGTAGTTACAAGAGTAAAAATTTACTTTTTGCAAATATTGAAAATTCGGTACTAGCTAGACAATTATATAATACAGACAGTTTTGATGTTATACTAGATTATACTGATTGTTATGTTTTAAGAAACTAATTTGCACGTGTTAATGCAACAGTGTATTGTTAAAGTCAAGGGCGCTAATCACTTAAAAATCCATATAATTAAAGTATGTTACAACTCATAAATTTGAGTCACTTAATTCTAAAAATTACAATGTCTTGTAGGTTTATTTTCCTTATTTGCAATGGATGTGTGAAAAGCATGGAAAGTTCTTATCCTGTATTCATTTCAAGGACTCAGAGACGTCTGGAGAGGTAAAAAATGTATAGAAAAATATAGTATATTCACTCTGATTCAAATTATTTTATACTGTTAATAATTCCTTCATGCCTGGTTTTTCAACAGATAGTTTTAGGAGAGTCAGTGATTGGAATATTGTTTAGTACTAGTTTGCACTATGACTTGATATGTTTTAGCACGTGTCTTGAACGAAAAGATTTACTTTTTACTTACTCAGTTTGTAGAGTTGCAGCTATGGTACCCAATTTATTTTACTAACATAATTCAAGTTGTCAAAAACTGTATCATCCATTTAATATTATGTACAGAGACAAGTCCTACAGTACCACTATCTAGAGTGATAAAAATAATTCTTTGTCAGGTCAGGCTTGCTTATTCTGCCTGCTGCTGGTAAAATGTAATCCAGTACTACCTGTAGCAATTAGGGCTGATGAGGCTGTTCAGTCGTGGAAGACAGCCCGCCTAGGGAAGTAAACCCTGATCAAAAACCTCTACTGCCTTATGGGAAACCTAATATAGAAAAGGCTTCGGGAGTAAATGATGAGGAAAATTCAGCCCTGCAATCCCTGTAAGTGGTGGCACGAGTGAATTGCATTTTGTTTTGCCACTGTTAAGCCTTATTAGTCGAAAAAACAGAAGAAAAGCCCTCAGTTCTCTGCAGCCTTTAAATGGGCAGAGGGTGCTAAGAATCTCTGGATCGCGAGAAAATGAGGCTAAAGAAGGAGCTGTTTAGACTGGCAATAGTTAATGTAGGTCACTTTTTGGAAAGGAGTAGGGAAGTAGTGGATATGTTCAAAAGGAGAAGTTAGATATCGAATGTCTACAAGAAGTTAGGTGAAGGGGCCAAAGAACAAGATTATATGGAGGTGAGGAAAAGTACAAGTTTGGTGGTGTGGATAAGGGGAGGGCAGAAATAGAGTAGGGATCATGGTTAAAGAAGACCTAGTAGAAGAGGTGATTGAAGTAAAAAGATTGGATGATAGAATGATGAAAATTGCAATAATATGTAGAAGGATGATTCTTCATGTCTTTTCACTATATGCTTCGAGACAGGATAGGACTCGAGGAAAAGAGGGAGTTTCTTGAGGAACCATCACATAATATACATAATGCCCCTCAGTAGAATCTTTTGATGGTGGCAGGTGATGTAAACTGCCAGGATGTGATTAGATGTTTTCCTTTTGGAGTGAGATAGTTATGAACTCATATTGTGGAAAGAGGCGGGAACACCTATTCACATACAAGAGTTGGGTTAACGAAAGTCAGATAGATTATATGTTGTGTAGAAGACACGATGAATTGAGAATGAAAGACTAGACTAAAAGGTGATACCAAGTGAGGCATGCTTGACTCGGCACAGATTGTTGTTGGCTGAGGTAGTGATTAGGGGAAGGAAAAAGAGGGTTTGGAAGAGGTAAGAAAAGAATACTAAAGCTTAGAAGCTAAAGGATCCTATCAAGAGATGAATATTTGAAGAGAAATGGAGTAATAAAATAGATGGAGCAAATGTTGATCATGCTGGTATGTCGAATGCAGTGTTAAATTCCGCAAGATAAGTCTGTGGAGAAGCAACAGGGAGGAGACAAAGAGATGGTAGAAAACATGAAACATGGTGGTGGAATGAGGAAATACAGCCAGCAGTTAGGGAAAATAAATAAGAAAAAAACGAATAAGCTTACGAGCAGTACAGTACATGCAGCTGCTAATGATAGAGCCTTTGAAGACTGGAGTGAATCTCTTTAGTCGAATGAAGGAAAAGTAAAGATGTTCCAGATAGCAAAGCAGACGAGAAAAGAAAGGAAGGATGTTGTAGGATCGAAATATGTGAGGGATGAACTCTTATTAAGGAAGTTATGGAAAGTTGGATAAGTTAATTTTCTTCTTTTTTAAACAAGACAGGCAAGTACCAATTAGATTAGGAAGATTAAGTGGAAGGGCCGATTTGGAGTGTAATTGAACAGATGGTGGAACAAGCGCTGAAGAGCATGAAAGTAGGCAAGTTATCGGGGCCACCTGGGGTCACAAGCGACTTTTTAAAGGCTGCAGAAGCAACTGGAGTGAAAGGGCTTTTTCAGGTTTGTGAATCCATTGAACAGGAAGGGGAGGTTCCCGAGCAGTGTGGCAAAAGTTATACCTTACCGGTATATAAAGTTAAGGAAGATTTCGTAATGGTGGAGTAACAAAGAGGAGTGAGACATCTGGAACAGGTGAAAGTGTATGAGGAACAGTTTGAATTCCAGCTGGGTAAGTGAACTGTAGATGCAAATTTTGTAGTACGACAGTTGCAGGAAAAGTTTGAAGCAAAGAAGAACTAGTCCATGTCTTGGTTGATTTAGAGAAAGCTTTTGATTGTGTGCCTAAAGAAGCAATTCGATGGGCTTTGAGACGTCAAAAAGAGCCCGAGCATCTCATATTACTTGTTATGATCTTGTACAACAATGCAAGATCAAGGGTCAGGCCTCTTTCAGGTACTTCAGATGAGCTTGAGATAGGCGTGGGAGTACATTCAGGGTCAGCACTGAGTCCCCTGCTATTTGCTATTGGTGGTAATGCAGGAGGCAGACAGAGCAGCAAGAGGTGAAGGATTATGGGAATTGTTGTATGTCGATGACCTAATAATAACAGCTGAATTAGTTAGGAGATTTGGTGTATGGAAAAGAGAGATGGAAACTAGGGGATTAAAGGTAAACATAAATAAAATAAAGTTGGTGGTGGTGGGTAGAGAACCTGCTGTTAGGCAGCAAAAGGAAAGGTACCTATCTGGGGTTTGTGGCGAAGGAGCAAACTCAATATGGTGTCAGTGTTGTGAAAGGTGGTGCCATCAGATGTTGACGGCTCAGAAATCTGAGAAGAGCAGGAGATAACTTTCGATGTCTAATGTATATGAGGAGAGTTGTGGTAGTGCCACAGAGATTGGAGGTGGAGTGGTGATGTGATTTCATGCAGAGGAGGGGTTGAATGGTAGTAAGGGATAGGGTATCCTGTTCTTGGAGTAAATTGTCAAGCTTGCTAGTAAACCATAGTATTCCATTAGAGGAAAGAAAGGTTTACTGTGTGTCTTTGAAGCCTGCATTGCTGTATACTGCGGAAACTTGAGTACTAATGGTAAGACTGGAAGGACTGCTAGCTAGTTGTGATCATAGAATGTTGAGATACATGTCAAGAGTAAGATAGCAGGACAGGATTACTAGTGAAGAGTTCAGAAGAAGATGTGGGGTGGAGAACTTTGAACATAGATAATTATGGAAAATGAAGTTAGGATGGTTTAGTCATGTAAAATGTAGGGATGAGAATAGCATACTTAGGAGAGCAATGGAGCTGGAAGTGGAAGATAGAAGGTCAGTAGGTAGGCCAAAGAAGTCCTGGAGTAAGATAGTGGAAGAACAAATGAGGAAGTAGAACAACAGTGAGGATAGACAACGGTGAAGGCGACTCGTATCACGTCCGACCCCAGGAGTGGGAAACTAGGGATGTTAAACGAAGAAGATGATAATGATGTAGAGTTTCAGAACCTAGGGATTCACTTTTAGAAAGACATTATTTTATATCTTTCAGTTTTTTCATTTTGTTAATTGTGGGAATTAATTATGAAATCATCTTAAGAGGTATATCTATGCCCTCTTTCTGAACTTCAAAAACTAGCTATCTAACAATGTTGTTTCGTTAATGATGTTTACTCTTTTATGGTGGTTTTTACTATCTTGTATTGGTTTTCAAATAGAAAAAGTAATTGTTTCCTCAAAGATCTTTCAAAAAACATTTAGAGGCACAATATTAAGACAGCATAATCATTCAAAGATACTAAACCGTCAAGATTACTTATCATTTTCCTTATTACTGTTTAACAGTGAAGTATATAGAAGTAATTAAATATATTTCTGTGTTTTTTATTGCAATTCATTACTTGTTTTTGATTTGATTCATTACTTGTTTTTGATGTTTCAGAACTTTCAAAGAGAACACCAGATGCGAATGGAAAAGATTAAGCAGTGCAGAGCTTTTGTGGCCTTTTTGGGAAAAAAAACAAACAGGTTATTTAATGTCTTCCGAAGCCATGATTGTCAGAAGAAAGTATAAGTATGACTAGAAAGCATAAAAATCAAAAGTCGAAAGTGCTAACTCTGCAATGGTTTGTTCAGTACTCAAGCAGATTCAAGAAATATGAAGGAAAAAGAGCGAATCTGGAGTTATTAGGATTTGAAAGGAAACGAGAAAATACTGAGTATTAGAACAGGAAGTCGTTGAAATTATAATGAAAAATATGGAAACTGGAAAAAAGAATATCAGGAAGGAAACTTAAGGAACTAGAACGAGAATTAGGAAAATTTGAGAAATTAAAATGAAGAGGAAGGAAATTGGAGAAGTTAGAATGAGAGAAAGGAAACTGTAAAAACTAGAATGAGGACGACTGTGCAGGGGATGAAACTAGAAAAATTATGTAGAGTGGGGAGGTATGAAACTGGAAATTTTATGTGGAGTGAGGAGGGATGAACTGGAGAAATTATGTAGAGTGAGAAGGATTGAAAATGGAGAGTATTGTGTGAGGAGGAATAATACTGGAGAACATATTGTAAGGAGGAATGAAACTGGAGAAATTAGAAAGAGGAGGAATGAAACTGGAGAGTATAGAGTGAGGAGGAATAATACTGGAGAACATACTTTAAGGAGGAATGAAAATGGAGAAATTAGAGTAAGGAAGAATGGAACTGGAACAATTAAAAAGAGGAGAAATTAATTTGGAACAACTAAAAAAAAGTAGGAGGAAAGAAACTGAAGGAACTAAAATGGGGAGGAAGGATACTAGCGAAATTAGAGTGAAGAGAAAGGAAACGAGAAAGGAAGCGAAGAGGGTGAATTAGGAAAGAAGAGGAAAAAGGAAGAGGAAGCCGATACATGTAGTCAAGTTTTTCTGGGATCTAGTGCGAATACCTATACCTAGGAAATAATACTTCTTTGTACTTTACCGTAAGCCATTGTAAAAGAGCTTTTGATTGAAAAAAAAAAATTAATTAAAAAAAACTTACGCTACTTGCTTCGCAACATTAGCCATGAAAATAGAGGGAAATGAAAGGTGAGGTATGAATCTTTTAGTTATAGTAGTTTAATGTTGTTTTGTTTTAACTATTGTAGGTTTACAAGTGACGAATTTAAGTGCTCACACCTGGATTGTCCTGGAAAATTATTTTGTGTTTTTTGTTTTAAGAACAGTGAGTATGACAGGTAAATGTTTTCACGTGTTGATTTTTTTTAAAGTACCTGAAAGTTCAGAAATCCACTGCTGGCAGGAAATTTTCTCAAAGCTTGAATAATCTTTCATATAGCTGTATAAAAATGTTTCCTCGCCTAAGTAATTGTACCTTATTTTGTTGCCAGTGCTGACGTGAGTGATGAGGACAAGAACCTAACTGAGGATCTAAAGACAGAGATAAGAAAGACAAGCATGACGAAGGTATTTCACTTGTTCAATAGCAACAAATGCTTCACTGGTCACTTCAAGATGTAGTCTTTTAACTTTATGTAATTCTTTTCAGCAGAAATTCACTAGCTGAGAAATAACTTTGTTGGCATTTAAATATTGAGCAATTCTGGATTAACCTTAAATTGGAGGCCTGGGAAGCCAAGAAAATTTGTTAAGGGTTTTGATATATTCTCGAATGGGCAAAATATTTCTACCTTCAATGTTTCGGAAAGCAAAATAACCTTTAATGTGACAGAATACCCTTGAAGTCTGTAAACTGGACTTTCTCTATTATAGCACAGTATACTTGTATACAAGTGTTTCCCTAATATGTAGAATTGTGTGATTCTGACCATTAACGATTAACATTTTTTTATATTAAAAATCAGTCAGTGCAAAGTACAAATAGTTCCAAAAATACCATAGGACTAAGTTTCCATGTGATTGCTTCAAATATGAAATTAACGTTTAATAATTTAAGTAAGTAAGATATTATGTGTCAGTAAAACAAATTAGGACGTAAAACAAGCAGACTAGAAATACATTTAAGAAAAAGGACAACATTTTTAAGAAGACAAGACATGTTTCAATCATTCTCTGATCATCTTCAGTTGTGACTGGACAAGTGTTAATTAGTCCAGTCACAACTGAAGATGATCAGAGAATGATCGAAACATGTCTTGTCTTCTTAAAAATATTGTCCTTTTTCTTAAAACAATTACTATGTCAACTACTTTAAACTATCTTCTCATATATATTAGAGAACTCATTTTGCAAGAAGTATACCTTCTATATTGATTACATTTTAAAACTCTATAATTAATAATGGAAAGAGAAGTCCAATGCTTTCAATCATTATTTTTAAGCATTGCATAGTGTTAACTAGACTAATAAGACCCACCACTAATCTTCTCAAAAGATGCTGTACTGTTGAATGGGAGGACTTCCCAGCCAAGAGCTAAATGCACCTACATGTATTAACTTTGCAAAAACAGGAGAGCTATCATGATAAAAAGCAGTTGTGATGAAAATGATTTCCTTTACTTAAATATTTTTAAGTTCTAAAAGTCACATCAGTTTCATGAATAAGACATACACAATAGTAGCTGGAATGGGAAGCTGGAAATAATCCTCAAGTCAACTCCCTTTCACTATCCTACCAATTTTTCCCTCAATTGGCTATTGGTATTTTTTCATAATGCCACTATTTTGTCATAATTTGCTCGAAACTCTGATTATTATGGTCCAAGACCATTTTGGAAAATGCTAATATTTCTTATGGTCAAACCATTAGAGACAAGGGTCTAACTATTCCTGTTTTACAAACTGTGTTATATGCATTGACACCGTTTTTTTTCAAAAATACATTTCACTTAAAAGCAATCTGTAATGTTTTTAAAAGAAACAAACTTATGCATCTCACAGGCATGGGACAAAAAGCCCTTTTTCAAACAGTGTCAATTGTTCAAATTGTGAAATACTAGATTGTCCTTTTGATGTCATAGTTGACTCAACCTGACGGAGAAGAGACTGTTCAATACTTTAATTGTAAGAAAGAATTGTTGGAACAGATGCCGTATATGGTAATTACTCATTTGATGGGGTACTTAAACAACTACTGCTTGTAGCTCTTGGACGGGTGCAGATTGTTGTGCCAAATTATAACTTTGATGGTGAAAATTATCTGAATTTGAACTGCTGTAAAAAGTTAAGATTACCGTGAAGCGGCATATTTGGATTGGCATTGGGTGCTAATAGACTACACATCAACGAAAGTACCTCATTTCCTGTTCTCGGAAGTGCTTCATATCTTCCTTTCTGAATCTCTAGTTTTCACAATTGCATAGAGAAGGCCAAACTATTTACCATATTTCCGTTCCGTGTTACAATATATTTAGGTTATTCAGTAATAATTTGCTATTTTAAGTTTCTTATAATTGCTATATTAAGACGTTAACATTTTCCAAGCAGGTGTTTGACAACTATGAATCAGCTGATATTGGAGCAGAACTATCTTTCAAAGAGTTGAAAGCATTTTTGAAGCAGGTATTGTGACACTACATTCCACAACTTACTACATTAATAAAAGGTTGATACTTTGCCATGCTGTAGTGCCTTACATCATATTTATCTCATATGCATGAATTTTTACATTTCCTGTGAAACCATTCAAAATTTAAGCTTATAGCCTTAACCAAATTCCTGCCTAAACCAACAAGGAGAAAAGTTAGGAAGAAATTTTCTGTTGTTTGCAATTGGTATCCTCTCAATTTGTTTGCATCGCATTTGTGGTAGTGAACACTTAAGACATAAAGGTTTAGTTAAACTAATGAAGGTATCCCTTAACAGCATTTTTAACAATATAATATAAAACGAATATATGCATTTGCTGCCTAAAGCTGTTGTACCATGGTAAAAGTTTTTTAAACCTCTGTGAGAAAAAAATCTAAATTTTTAGTTTTTGCCGTTCTACGGCATCATCAGAGATATGATAGAATATCGTATCTCTGTTATCAGTTACGTAGAAAGTAGTTAGGAGTTTTCTGTTGATTGCAATTGGTATCCTCAATTTTTTTGAATCGTATTTGTGTTAGTGAATACTAAAGACGTAAAGGTTTAGTTAACCTAATATCATATTTCCGATGATGCCATAGATCTCATTACATCTCTATAATATCATATCTATCATATCTTTGATGATACTGTACAACTCTACATCTCTATAATATCATATCTATCATATCTCTGATGATGCCCTAGAACTCTACATCTCTACAATATCATATCTATCATATCTTTGATGATGCCCTAGAACACTACATCTCTACAATATCATATCTATCATATCTCCGATGATGCCATAGAACTCTACATCTCTATAATATCATATCTATCATATCTTTGATGATGCCCTAGAACTCTACATCTCTACAATATCATTATCATATCTATCATATCTCCGATGATACCATAGAACTCTACATTTCTATAATATCATATCTATCATATCTTTGATGATGCTGTAAAACTCTGCATCTCTATAATATCATATCTATCATATCTCCGATGATGCCCTAGAACGGCGAAAGCTAAAACTTTAGATTTTTAGGTCTTAAAAAAGTTATACCATTGTACAACAGTTTTAGGAAGCAATTGCATTTATTCGTTTTCTATTATATTTTGAAGGTTTAGTTTATGCTCTGTTTTTTTTTTGTAAAACTGTATTTAAGGAACTTAATTTAGATGAAAGCAGTGATGACAAAGACAGAAATTTTGATGATGCAGAAGACTTTGAGCTAGATGTGCTAGATGACTGTGAACAAGTCGAGATATTAAGGTCCGCCGCTTCTTCACCATGTGAAGTTGGACTTGGAAAGGTATTATTCTTAAAGTTGAAGCTTGATTGCAAACATGTTTTTGGGAATTTATTCAGCTCTGAACTATAACTCTGTGCCTTCGCCGTATTGAAAATAAATTTTAGGGTAATGGCCTCTCAGGCATTAACTATAGATTTGGCATTCCAATGAGGTATAACGACAACAGAAGACTTCTGGTCTTCTGTTGTTTACTTCATTATATTTAACTACTATTTAGCGTCTAACATGCTTTCTTCTTTAGGTGTTTATTCTTAAGTAATGCTTTATTTCGTAGGAAATGAACTTTCAAAAGAAATTTGTTTTTATCTGTTTGCGTAGCAATGACTTTCATCCTTTTTGCATGTTGGAAACGACGGTTGAAGTAAAAATTCATGTTTAAAGAATCATTTAATGAAACCCATAATATGATAATATAAATTGCCTTAAGTCGAGATTCAAATATTTGTGCGACCTTCTCTTCCACCTAAGTTAACTCAGCTTTCCATCCTTCCAGGGTAGGTAAATGAGTACCAGCATCTGCTGGGAGCTAACCTGCGATGGATTAGTGTCCTGCCGTGGGAAGTCAAGGACTCTCATCTGCTTAACACTACAAAAACCAGAGATAAGCTATGCATGAGCCACTGGGCTCGTAAAGGATTTTCGAAGTTAACTATATACTAAAGATATTTTGTTCGACTAGTTGAATAATACTGTATCAATTAGACCTCTCTTGCTGACTGTTTAGTCAAATTCCATTCCCGGTCGGACCATCACTCAACGCCAGTACCGCTGACCGATACTTGTTGTTCTGCACGTGGCCTTATCGAGTCGGCCATCTTGTTGTATCTTTCTAGTTTGAGTTAGAGGCCAATAAAAGTTATTTACAAGTGCCTTGGTTCCTTCTTTCATCATTAACTGGCGTGGTGGCAGCAGTTGGTATTAACCTAGCCTTTCATCGCCGATTTGGCAAATAAAAACGTCAGACAGCGAAAAGTCGCCGTGATAACACATCCAACATCTGCAAAATGGCCTCTACTCATTGAGCACCGAAACAGTGGCGCTTAACAAAGACCGAAACTATCAATTGATAGCTTTGAAAATTGGAAGCAAAACCTTCTCTACATTCTCTCTCTTGACAACAACTTCGCCCCAATCCTGGCAGAAGGATTTCAATGGCACAAGAAGACTAGAGCTCAAACCCTATGTGGATTAACCTGTGATGAAGACTCTGTCCCCAAATTCAGGCATCTTACAGCCCAACAAAAGCTCAACCTCTTGGAGTTAATGCTTGGCCAGATCGCGAATTACTGCCCAATAATTTCTCACACTTCTCTTGTGAAGAATTCTACATCTTTAGATTCCATATGGCAAACCATTCGTCAACACTTCGGTTTCCAAGTGACCGGCGCCCACTTCATTGACTTCGCTGACCTTCACCTTGAACCAAATGAGTGCCCAGAGGACCTCTACCAGAGATTGATGGCTTTCGTCGAAGACTGTCTACTGCGAACTAATGGCTTAACACACAATGGCAAAGCTTTACTTGAAGATGAAGAATTATCTCCAACTCTAGAAAATTTTGTTGTTTTAACATGGTTGAAGTTGATCCACCCTCAACTCCCCAGACTAGTTAAGCAGCGCTATGGTACGGAGCTAAGATCTCGTACAAGGGCCTCTATCAAGCCCGAGATTTCACAG
Source organism: Zoanthus gigantus (assembly GCA_025331005.2). Lineage (NCBI taxonomy): Eukaryota > Metazoa > Cnidaria > Anthozoa > Zoantharia > Zoanthidae > Zoanthus > Zoanthus gigantus. The sequence goes on along the minus strand of JAOBBB020006982.1, from coordinate 1,400 downwards.
GCTCTTGAATTGCTACTTGATGAGATCCATATGGCGCTAAGGTCCTACGCTCTGCAGTAACTTCTCAGCACTGTTCGAATCTTACAAGGGGCACAGCTATACCCAAGCCCAAGCCTAGGACATCTCGACCAAACAAAGTTTGCCCCCTCTGCAAACAAGCCGGTCGGCCTGAAGTTCGACACTTCCTAAGCCAATGTGAGTTCCTCCCTGACAGTGACAAGTCATATATGGCGAAGGCTCGCCAGATCATAGACATCCTAGATGAGGATCAGCTTGACAACACCGAACACGACCCAACCTCCCCCTCACATCATGAAAAACAAACTGAGGCACGTTCAGTGGCCTTCAGGGTCAAAACCAGACAGTCCCCATACCAAGACGTATTCTACGGTCACCAAACATCCCGCATCATAATTGACAGCGGAGCAACAGGAAATACGATTTGCCAGTCAACCGCCAAGCGTCAAGGGGCAAAAATCACACCCAGCTCTCAATCGGTACACCAAGCTGATGGATTCTCTCCCCTTAAGGTCGTCGGCGAGACACACATCACATTCATAAAAGACAATCAAACATTTCAGTTTGAAGGCCTCGTCATCGAAAACCTCAATGTTGAGATACTTGCTGGAACCCCTTTCATGGAGTTAAATGACGTGGCTGTTCGACCTGCCAGAAGGGAAGTAACACTTGGTGACGGCTCAACTTACTCCTACGGATCGCCAACACCCCAAAATAAGAACCCAACTTCCCATTACGCATTCTTGTTAAGACCTCCCGACATAGCACAGACTATGTGGCCTGGAGAATTCCTCGAAAACTACCAGATGACGCTCCATCTGATTACGCCATCGAGCCTCGCACCGACTCCCCCAGTTTCAGAAAGCTAACTACATCGCAGATATGGCCTCATCCTGCCATTGTGTCCAGCGTTGCTCGAAGGATCCACATCCCAAACCTGTCACCTGAACCGCTCACACTTAAACACAATCAACACTTCTGCCAGGCCACCTTGATTTTAAACCTAACGACAAGATCAAGCGCACAAATCCGGTTAGACCAACACACACTGCTTTAACAGCACAGAGCTACTCGTCATCTATAGTTATAGACCCCAAAAACCGCTTACCTTAAGAAATACAAGAAGAGTTCCATGCAGTACTCAAGGAATATGACTCCGTCTTCACAACTCACCTCAAAGGCTACAACGGCGCCGCAGGTTCATTCCATGCAAAAGTCAACATGGGCCCAGTAAAGCCTCCTCAACGTAAGGGTCGTTTACCCCAGTACAATCGTGGGAAACTCGTCGAGCTGCAAGAAAAATTCGACCAACTAGAAGAACTCGGTGTCTTCGAGAACCCAGAAGATGCTGGAGTAAATGTGGAATACCTCAACCCATCCTT